>CAWUFW010018908.1:0-204994 GCA_963921515.1 Calotriton arnoldi | reverse complement strand
CTTTAATCTTACCAAGCCTAACAACCAGAGGTGCCAAACATTTTTTAAGGGTATCTGTAAATTGCACAAAAAAGAGGCCCAAGCAGACACATCCGGGGAACCCGGTGAACCATCTTCCAAAACAATGGGCGAGCCAGAATTGATGCTTTTGTCTGCACCCTTCCTGACAGGAGTCACGTGTTTTAGCTTTCTCTTGTGTTTAGCAGCTTGGCTTCTATTTTGGGGCGACATCTGCACCAGCAAACCCAGAACAGTTGCAACGGGCTGTCTGTATTCTACTGCCAGAGGAACCACAGTCTCCCCCGCTCATTTCGATCCTGATTACAGGCAATGTCAGGGGTGCATTTAGAGAGCCAACAATATCCAAAGAAGGCTATATCTCTGCCAAGACAATTTCCTTAGTGATGACTCAATGGCTCTGGCCAAAACATTGTCTATGGTTGCTCAACTGGGGGCCTGAGAAGGTTTAGAGGTTGTAGCATTTTTTTCCCAATCTCCGAAGCCAAGAACCCAAGCTGACCATAAGGAGTTTAATTTTAGGATAAACCAGTGGCTTACTTGCTCTTGGGCTGATGATACTAGATCTTCTGGAGGAGCCAAGTGAATGGACCCAGCCCAGCCTCAAACGTCCGCAGACGGGTGCAGACAGGTGCAGACGGGCCTGCTTTTGGCCCAGTCTTCACCTGGGCAGAACCTGGGCATGCCTGCGCATGTCCCGCGCTATGGGTACTGAGAGTCCTTTTATGCAGCTGTCCGTCATGTTGATAGAGGCCCCACCTCCAAAGTGCATTGCTGTCTGGGGCTCATAGTCCTGCCCTTCTTGCTGTGACAGTACCGCACTGCGGGTACTAAGAGTCCTTTTATGCACTCTTCTGGCACCCTGATAGAGACCCTGCCTCCAAAGTGCAGGGCTATCTAGGGCTTGTTGCCCTGGCCACCTTGCTGTGGGCTGTGAGTAATAAAAACATTAACTGAAAAAATTATGTTAAAAATCAAAATTGCACATAACTGGGAATAATGTTGGCCTTCAAAGGAGTCAATGAACGAATCTAAATCCAATTAAAGCAGATAAAGTGTTAAACTTTGGAGGGGTTAGATTTATTATTTCTACTCAAATGTAACCAACAGTAAGGAAAGTGTTGGATTTTGGAGAGGTTAGGTTTGTAGTTCCCAATCCAATGTAATCATCACTAGTAAAAGTGTTGGACTTTGGAGGGGTGGGATATAATATTCTCACTGAAATCAAAACAACAGAGGAGAAAGTGCTGGATTTTGGAGGGTTTAGATTTACTATTCCCACTCCAGCATAAGCAGGGAAAGTGTTGGATTTGGTAGGGGTTAGATTTACTATTCCCACCCCAATCCAAGCAAAAACATGGAAAGTGTTAGACAAGGGACGGGATTTACTGTTCCCACTCCAACTTAAGGGACAACTTGGAAAGTGTTGAACTTAGGAAAGGTTACATATACCATTCTATCGCCTAATCATTATTAAACAAACATTTAAATAGCTAACATCCTAAAATTGTTAAAACATATTCAAAATAAAAAGAGATATAAAATAGAAATAAATTAAATTAAATGTAAATAAAAATAATCAAGCATGATTTAAAAAGCAAAATAAATGATTTTCAAATAAGTACACTTCCTACCTACTACCTAAAAACACTAACCCACAAAACGTATAACAAAATTATAAATGAAACAATAACGTTAAGGTGGTAATTAAATAAAACAAATAAAATGTGAACTATTAACAAATATAAAATATATTTTACAAGCTGTAATAATGAAAACACTTATCAATAAATTAGCAATTATAAAAATTAAAACTAATTTACATAACAAACAATGAATTAAAAATACATAATTAATCACCAATGAAATATTTAAATAACATTAAAATATATTTGTAAAAAAAATGTTATAATGAAGTAACTTCAAACCCTATTTGCTTACAAATCCAACAACCTCAAACTAAATACAAATTAGTAATCAAACTACACAAAAATAAAATGTACATTAAAAATCACAAAATACCTTAAATAATTAAAATGACAATGAATCAATTAAAATACACAATTACTTATCATTCAAATATTTAATTATCATACAAAAGGAATTGAAATGAAATACAATAATATATCATTTAAATAACTCCCCACCGTAAACTCCAATAAACCCAACAAACTTCTACCAAATTATAAATCAATAATTACATTTTTAAAGAATTTAGCTATACAATAAAAATTACAAACTACACAAAAAATGAAAGCACTTATATTAATAATAATATTAATACATAAAATAAGATAATATGTAGTCAATTGATAAAAGAATATTAAACATAACTATATAAAAGTAAACAAAATTACATACAATGATATTTTTTAAAACAATAAACTATACCTAAAAACATTTTTGCTTCTATATACTGTTTCTCGATATTTTTGTAGTGACAATATTTTTGACACAATATTTAAGTAGCACAATACTTTTTTTCTGTTTAGAATGCTTTATTAAGAATATGTAAATAAACAATTGCAATTGTGAAAAGTAATACTCAATAAATTCAAACCAATCAAGTGGAATGAAGAATGATATATGAACACATATTAGGTCTCATGAGCAAGAAAAGCAAAAAGTAAAAATATAAACCAAACACAATTAATGATACATAAACTGATGAATTAACAACAGAGACCAAGGAGCATGAATTGAGAAATATAAAAACATTATTAAACCATATGCATTTTTAACAATTTTTAAGAAGGATGAGAAAGAAAAGGAAAAGAGAGAAGAAGGGGAAGGAAAGAAAGAGAAGAAAAGTAGAATACACTTTAACAATAATGCAATAATAACAGTATCAACTATTTAAATTTCCAATATTTATGTAAGATCATAACTGGTAACATTAGATGTGGATTGAATGGATTGCCTAGATAAGAAGGAGGTGAGTGGTGACCATAACAAATCTTTTTTAATCATTAAAGAAATAGAAGTAGCATACACTCGGTCCAATCTGTGATGATGACATAAAAGATTCCACCAACTAGTAAAAGTAATTTTTGTGGTGTCTTTCGAATTTGTGGTAATAATCTGTAAGGCAATAGCTACAGACAAATCATTAAACTTTCTCACCATACCCTGAGAGCACCACAAGGGAGAGGAGCCACCTAAAACAAGCATTTACAATGCAATAGGTCTCACATTTGTTAAAGCCGGAGCTTTTGGCATTGAAAAAGACAATGGGGCCGATTCCGATTCGGGCCGGAAATCTCTCCGACCGAGCCGGACCCGGAGAGATTTCCGACCGAATCGGACCCTAGCAGTCCGACCGAACGAGTACGATGCGCACGCATGCTATCGGACTCGATTCGGTTGGACTCCCATTGAAGTCAATGGGAGCCAGTCGTACAACACGTACGCGGGCTCCCATTGACTCAATGGGTGCGAGGCGAACAAGGGCGCCCCCTACAGTGGGTACGCGGCGAAGCGGGTCGCGTCGTACATGCACAGGTAGGGGGGACCCATGGGTCCCCCCTGTGTGCGACTCGCACGGCTACGCATACAGGGGGGTCCGACACGGACCCCCAAAGTGCGGCTCCGACTGCTCTTTTGAGCTGGACGGCGCGAGTCGGTCGGACTGCTCGAGGCGCGCATCGTACTTACCCGGCCGGGGAACGTCTCCATTGCGCGGTGCGAGTCGTGTCCGTGCGAGTCGGTCGGAGCGGTCGGCTTTCGCGAACGAGTCGGTCGGTGCGGTTGGGTCTCGCGAACGAGTCGGTCGGAGATTTCACATCGTACTCGCTCGCCCGGACGCACGTACGAATCGGTCGGGAAACAGGGCTCCGAATCGGATCCAGTAAAGCCGAATCCGATTCGGAGCCCTACCGGCCGAGATCGGAATCGGCCCCAATATGTTTTACTTGTGCATTTGTATTTGCAGTAGAGTAATTATATTTGCATAGTGCTATTGGTATTGGTATGACCTTGTGGCACTGGAGAACGAGTTAATGGGCAATAAAAAGAGGGAGCCTAAAGGAAGGACAGTGTGAAAATTAGAGTGAAGAGACTGCTATGAAGTACTGGTGGGAGAGCCGTATAGAGAGACCAAATGGATGAGATGGAGAGACTAAAAGGCTGGGATGAAAAGAGGGACTGGCTGAAAAACCGAGAGCCTCTGGTGAAAGGAGGGACAGAATGACGAGGGGAGAGATAGCCAGTGAAGTACTGGAGGGTAGTGCCATTAGAAGACAGTTAAAGGCTGAGGTGAAAGGAGGAGTCCACTAAGAAGCCGAAAGCCTCTGGTGTAAGGAGGGACAGTGTAAGAAAGTGAAAGGAGGGACAGAATGACATGGAGAGCAGAGAGGCAGCCCGTGGGGAGTGCTATTAGGAGAGATGAAAGGCTGAGGTGAAAGGAGGAGTCCGGTATGAAGCAGAGAATCTGGTGAAGGAAGGGGCAGGATGACAAGGTAGAGTCCGTGAAATGCTGGTGGGAACTGCCACAATGAAAGACTGAAAGATTGTGATGAAATAGGTGACTGGGTGAGAAATGGAGAGTTTCTGGTGAAAGGAGGGACAGGATGACGAGGGGAGAGATAGCCTGTGAAGTGCCAGAGGGGAGTGCTATTAGAAGACAGTGAAAGGCCGAGGTGAAAGGAGGAGTCCACTAAGAAACTGATAGTCACTGGTAAAGAGGAGGGACAGTGTGACGATGTGAAAGAAGTGACAGTGTGACAGTAAGAGCGGGGAGACAGCAACGAAGTAGTGGTAATGTTTTTACACATGTTTTTTTGTTTGCAGTGGAGCTTTTTTTTTAAAGTAAATTAGAGTTAAAGCTATTTTGAGGCTGTAAATCAAGCGATCGGCGCTCAGGAGACAGCGGGAAGGGAAGTGGTTCAGGGTGGGGAGATGAGAGGCTGGGACAGGAGAGCAAGTGAACAGCGGGGGAGGTTTGATCTGGGTATGGGAGAACAACCAGCAGCTGGCTCAGCAGTTTCGGAGAAGCAAATCAATTGGTTTGCCAGTGTGAAATAAAGAAAAGTAAATACGTCGTGAAAGCAACTCCGTTTTTAAACAATGAAAGGCGCGCTTAAAGTCAAAGCGTCGCCGTTTTGAAATAAATAAATAAAGATGCGAGGCGATGCTGATTGCTCGCTGCCACACATTCCTGTCTTTTTTCCTATGTGTTTACTTCTGCATCTGATTGTAAACAAATCATTAGGTAAATGAGCCTTTAGGATCTGACAACAAAATATTTACATTTCTGTCATTTATGTTGTTTAGGCCTTTACCAGGGAGAAGCTATCTACACCTTCAGTTAAATCACAGAGGAGAGTTTCGTGAAAAAAAAGAGAGGAGCAGCGTTTGACGTACACGACGAGGGCGCTTACCATACATCCAAGCACCATAAATAATTATTAAACGATTACCTGATTCTTTGGTACTGACGTCATGCATATGGGATAACTAACTTCATTAATGTCAAACATGAGCGGTGGACGCAGTGGAACAGATGGCACGAGATGACCTCACGGCATTCACCGTTTAAACTGCAAAACAATGCTTTTGAACCTCATGGAGGAATAGTCTATTGTAAAAGTAATATAATGTTTGGGTCGTGCTTGCTGAACTATAGGAAGTATGAATCTTGGCCCATATGGAGCCCCAGGCCCGAAAAGAGAACTCCTGTTTAAGATCACCTTGGATTTTGTTCTCAAATCGGAAGAACGAGACAAAATCTCATACATTCCAGATGCCTTCATTTGAGAGGAGAAATCCAATGTGAGAAAGGGATTCTGATTATGTTAGACAGAAATAGAGTTTTGAGAGAGGAGTAGAAGAAGAGCATTCTTGAAGTGTAGATAATGAGTGGCATGATAAGAAGATATGTCGTATTTTTTCCGAATCTCAGAAAAATCCATGAGAGATTCATCGGAAATTATATGAGCAATGGATATAATTCCTTTGTCAATCCATTCCTTCCAGTAGAGAGCTCTATTATTCAATTTTAAGTGCTTATTATACCAAATAGGAGTTTGTGAAATATCAAAACCTGAAATAGAGGAGGTAATGAAAGGTTTAGCAATGGCTATCGAATGGGTAAGTATAGGCGAGGAAAAAGCTCTGGGGGGTTGGGAGATATGAACCGCCTCAATGAAAGAAAATGGTGTACATTGGGCCTGTTCGAGTTACCCCAAAATGTTAATACTTCATGGGGATTTGCCAAAAGGGAAGTCCAAATGTGTTTTAGTGTAAAAGCAGAATAATATCACCTAAGATTGGAAACGTTTACCCCACCTGTGTCCTTGAGTTGTTGAAGACGGGCTAGTGACATTCGAGGCTTACGTTTGTTCCACAAGAATTTGATCAAGGAACGGTTAATCGTTTTAAACAAAGAAAGTGGAAGGGTAATCGGTAGCATGGACAAATAGAAATTAGCTATCAGTAATAGCATCATTTTAATCGTTGCTAATCTACCCCACCAAGACAGAAATAGAGGAGACCACCCATCCATCAATTACGTAATTTTTGTAATGATTTCATTAAGGTTAATTTCAATGGTTTCTTTGATATTGTTTGAATATAATATGCCTAAACACTCAATGCTTTTTGAATTCCATGTGAACCCCGTATCCTTAAACATATCTGGGAGGCAGTATTTATTAAGGGGCAGGACCTCTGATTTATCTATATTAAGCTTATATCCAGAAACAATAGAATAGTCATTTAATAATGTAAAGAACACAGGTATGGATGTGTTACGGTTAGATAAATATAATAAGATATCATCCGTATATACAGTAAATTTTATATCCATGTTCTTCAATTGGAATCCTGTGAAACTAGAGGATCAACAAATTTGTTCCAAGAAGGGTCCTAAAGATAAAATAAATAAGAGTGGAGATAAAGGGCAACCCTGTCTAGTCCCTCTGTGGAGGGAAAAGAAATTGGATTGATTACTATTGACCCAGATAGAGGTAGAGGGTTCAGAATATAATAACTGAATATATTGAAGGATATGAGGACTGAAACCGTGCCATTTCAATGCTCCAAAAATGAACCCCAATTCACTCTATCGAAAGCCTTTTCAGCGTCAAGAGTGATAGCAGCTAAGGGGGAGTTCATCTTAGAGGCCAAGTCAATGATATTGAGGAAAGTTCTAGAGTTATCTGCTATAGAGCGTCCTTTCACAAATCCTGACTGATGCAGGCCAACTAAATCAGGAACAACCTGATTAATATGAAGTGCCAACAATTTGGCAAAATTCTTACAGTCCGTATTTATCAGTGAGATAGGTCTATAGTTACTATATTGAGAGGGATCTTTACCTTTCTTTGGGATCAAACAGAGCATGGCCTGAGTAAAAGAGCCTTGTGTCCTTCCCACATGAGTAATAAGAAGCAACAGCTTAGGACTAATAGGTGCTTGAAATGGAGAAAGAAATGCACAGAGAAACCGTCAGGCCCAGGGTTTTTATCTTTTGGAAGTTGATTAATAGCATTTAAAATTTCTTGCTCTGAAATTGGAATATCAAGAGAGGATAGGTCAGCAGTAGTATCTGGGGACTTGGGAATTGATAGGAAAAAAACATCTATCTGTTCAGTTGTAGGAGAGGACTCGGGGTGTATAAATTAGTGTAGTATTTTGTGAAGCACTTTAATATTTTGGAGTCACTAACATGCCTGACCCCAACAGTATCAGTTATAGCATGGGTACTCACAAACTTTCTCTCGGGGGCCAAATTTACAGTGTGGTTTGTGGCCGAGGGCCACACTGGTGGGGGCGGGGTCAGTGGGGGAGGGGGGCGGGGCTAGAGCAACAACAACAAAAATATGACCATGAGGTTGAACACAGGCCCCTGCAGCGGACGCCTTCGTCCACTGAGCCACCAGACCCGGCATACACACATCTCTCTCTCTCTCTATCTATCTCTCTCTCTCTCTCTCTCGCTCTCTCTCCCTCCCTCTATCTCTCCCTCCCTCTCTCTATCTCTCCTTCCCTCTCTCTCTCTGTCTCCCTCCCTCTCTCTCTCTCTCCCTCTCTCTCTCTCCCTCCCTCCCTCTCTGTCTCCCCCTGTCTCACTCACTCTGTTTGTCTCTCTCTCTCTCTGTCTCCCTCCCTCTCTCTCTGTCTCCCTCCCTCTCTCTCTGTCTCCCTCCGTCTCTCCCTCCCTCTGTCTCCCTCCCTCTGTCTCCCTCCCTCTGTCTCCCTCCGTCTCCCTCCCTCTGTCTCCCTCCGTCTGTCTCTCTCCCTCTGTCTCCTGTAGTGTAGCTCCTATTTCCCTAATAGGCTCTGCGCATTGGAATAATATCCCATATAGGTTTGACATAGGACTAAGGTCAGTATGTCCCCATCGAGTATATTAAACTTAATTACTTGTGCCAGCTAGCTCAGAGGCCACTAGAAACTCCTTGTCAAACAAGAAGGGAGTAGTTTCTGGCAGCCGCAAAACATTACAACTTTGTTTCCCTTTAGAATCAGAACGTGTCCCAGAGTCGTAGAAACAATCGATAACTATTTCACTCAGCTCAGTCGTGCATACTTAGTTTTCCTCAAAGTTACACAGAAAGAATAGACGGGCGTTTCAATAAAAGATTTATTGAACAGTCTTGTTTCTGGTGTAAGTTAAATGTGCTGTTACGATCACAAGACAGTATGCAAGATAATTAATGTACAGCGTAAGCAGTAGAAATAAATAATACTGCGCTAGCATGATCTTTAGCAGATATTCATTTACATAAATAACATAGACTAAAAATGCGAGTACTCATACGATGCGGTTCTAAGTTAATTCTACCCCAATGTACCTAACCTAACCTAGGTGTAGGGAGAGGTATGAAGTAGGTGAAGTATTCCTTACTATAGTATACTAAGAGTATGTTAAGCCTAGTATGCCAAGTATGCCAAGAGTCCCTCTAGGTTCTAGTCAGCTCCATACCTTAAGAATGAGAGAGGTGGGAATCTCTTGCCAGATTCGAACTCCAACACCCCGCGAGGGAAGTTAGATCACTGGAAGCTGGACTCTCTGCGTGCAGGGATGACAGCGTCTTCTCAGTGCGTCAGGCCGGGAAACGGGCTCCTCTGAAGTCGAGGTCTCCTCTAATTTACAGGGGCTAGGGAAGGTATATTTATACCTGAGAGGTACCTCAGAATGTTAGCATTGACGTGAATCGGACAGCGGAAAACGTCATGAATGAACCCCTAAGGTATAACGGTTCATGCATAATAGATGAGTCCTTGAAGAAATCAATAGTCCTGTGCTAGGGAAACTCCCGCAGCCTAAGGGTCTGTTCTTCAAGAACTCATTGTGACGTTAGGGTGGACGGATGTCGGAGACCATGCCTGTATTTGGAGTGCACGGTTTAATGCCTAAATAAGGACTGGGATTGTATGCCTATATAAGGGCAGGACAAATTGTGCCTATATAAGGACATGATACAGGAAAGCCAGTGTATGGACACCCTCAGAGGAATACAACACCCACTCCACTTTCGTGTGTACGATAATACTAAAATGCTAAACATTTAAAATGCCAAACATTAAATGGAGTACCGCATATTAAAAAATATTTCTTAAAAGCATTAAAAAACATAGTAAAATGCAAAAGGTACTGTACATATTAAGCAATGCTTTTCATTTCAGGCATAAAGTTTGAAATTAAATGCAATTTGAATGAAATAAGCAGTAATATTTACATGTGACAAAAAAAATGATCGATAAGTTTGTTCAAAATCAAAGTCATTTCATGTCATGAAAATTAATAAACTGTTTTAGGCATACAAGACGACTAAGTGTCCGTGGGAGTACCGCGAAGTCTGTACTATAAGGCTAGTTCTACTTTAAGCAGATTGAATTGCCATTTTAGTTCGAAAAATGGGAAAAAGTTCAATTTTGGAAGAGTTCCAAGTTTTTGAAATATGAAGGCCAAATTGTTACTGCATCTCTGGAACACTGTATGCTGAATCAGAGTCAGTTTACGGGTCTGGTGTAAACATGAGATCATCTATTTCTGTAGACAAAATATCGTCCACTGAAGTTGGTGTCAGTTGGAACACCTCGTGTAGTAGGTTAATTGCACAGAGATGTGAAGAATCGCTCTCAGCATAGGCTGCCGCAGCAATGTTCGCGTCCGTTGTTACCTGTGTGCCTGTGGATCTTTCTCGTACCTCAGCAGCAGCCGGAAGCGTCTGTGAGATCTCAATGAATGCTGACATCAGGATTGGTAGCCTCTGGGGACAACACAGAGCATGGGCCGTTATCGGGACAAGCAGAGTATCGACATCCGTTGGCGTTGCTGATGGAAATGTCAGACAGGTGTCCAACACGCATTCTTCACCGCATAGCAGGCATCGTAGAACAGGTAAGATGCAATCTTGCCAGATTGGTCTGAATGAGAGGAACCACGTGGTATTCAGGTCCCGTAGACGAGTCATGCCCAATAGCTGTACTATTCGCTCACTGCACTTTCGTTCAAGGAGAGCTTTCTCCATTTCGCTCGGAGTGATGTCTGCGAATAGGCTGGCCATAGCGCAATAGCAGGAAGAGAAATAGAATTCCGGCAACAAGTGCTAGAATTAATGGTTTGCCACCAAACACCGAATGTGCAAAGTTCGGAATAATTCAGAGTATTGCCTGGAAAGGTGCTAACAGACCGGAGCAGATGCTCTTAAATACATGTACAATTCCGGTGGTATCAGACATGTTGAAGATACGTCCTATCATTTCCACGAAATGTATAGGGCAGTTTGTACGTATTAAAGTCTGTATCTCAGCCGAAGTCCTTGCTATTTGTAGATCATAGGTTTCTTTGGCCGAGGTCAAAGGCACTGTTTGCTGTAAAAGCTTGGCTTTCATTCTGCTCAAAGTATCAAATCTTATAAAAGAGACATTCAGCGAAGGCCATAGAGGCGACTCCCTGACTGTGTCTATTGGGGCAAACAATACTTGCATACAGCAAGTGACCCTGGAGTTGACCGTTACTAGATATGGGATGCCTGACAACATGCCGCAGCAACTCTGATCATTCAACATGAGGTAACTCCCATTAGAAAGTTGTCCAAACGTTGGATTAATCACAGCAGCTGGTGTACCCTGCTGATGGCAAGACAAATTTGCCACAGAACCATTACAAGCCCCGTGTAAAGAAATGTCCTGACATATAAGTGAACCGCTCAGTGCACGTTTACAGTGTGTACCGCTCAAAAACACTTCACGATCCCCACTCCAACATCTATATGTATACGGTAAATCCCAAGATGTCTTAATGTATTCCTTACCCAACCTTTCATATTTACCTGCTTGCATTTGTCTGAGGCAATACTGAAACTGAAAAGTAGTCACAGGTAATGTGATTTTGCCATGAATGAGCCATTCTGTAGCTGGTTTTTCTGCCACTGTGAATGGTAACTTTTCCAGTTTTTCAATGCTCAGCACTGTATACTTTGCTCCTCTTTGTGCCAGTTCGATCTGTTTATCAGTTAGATTGTATTCTGCAAACAGAGCCGACGTGTTGATGAAACGCCAAGGCACATAGCCCGCACGCAAAGATTGCAGCGTCCAGCTTAATAACACAATAGAACGTAATTGAGATTGGCCTTGCTGTAACATCGCCAAATCTTGTTCTAGTATGTCGATAGCAGAGGATACAATGTTGTCCAATGAATATATTCTGGAGGACAAAGTTGTTAACCCATTGTCGACCACAGAGAGGGTTTTCTCTAAATTAATATGATTAAGTTCACGTATTCGTTCTGCGGCCTCCATCTGTGACACCTTCCATGCTTCATTATAGGCAGCATAAATGCCGGCATATATGAAACGTTTTTGACGTGGTCTTCTTGGCCCAAGCAAGAAGTTCCTAAGGTCTGCGTCGTCCTTAAGTAAGGATAAGTGTTGTTTCACATCCTGTAGTGTAGATTTCTGAAGCCAATCGAGACATCATTTTCCTACACTGTATGTTGTTACTACCCCCGGATGCTGTCTTTGGACGTATCTTGGGTCTGGCCTATGAATAGTAAAGCCCTGAGTTATATTCAGGAATCTTTCCTGACAGTTGTTCGTGTCTGTGGGCCGGATCAACCATTTTCTCCAATCAGGATTAGATCTGTTGAGTTGTAGTATTTGGTCAACTGTAACCGCTGCCTGTGTTTTGTTATCACCGGCAGGTGTTGGTACAGAAGGTGTTTTCATCTCTTTGATCTTGGCTAGTCCAAGACAAGATGTTTGTTGGACAGTTTCATTCAAAAACATTATTTGTTCAGGGATGATACAGGCTCTAAATAAAGCTTCTATCCCCTGCACTTGCCAATTTTTAGTACCCCAGACAGTTTTTGTGTCTATTGTGTCTTTCCATAAGTCGAAACCCTGTCTAGACAGTTGGGCAATAAATGCTGCAGAGTAAATCTGTTTTGTATTTGTTAACATAATTTTCAGTCCTGTTTTGTTTACATTTTTATAGTAAAACGTTTCTGGATCAGATGTATTGTAACCTGAAAAATATGGAAACTTGTTCGCAAATGTTTTTGAAATACCTTGTGGTGGTGTAGGACAATGCTCCCATTGGTTAAACATAAACACATTTCTTGGGTATGCAGATTTATGCAAATAATGATGACCATAGTGGTTATAACAATACAGTTGTTCATAGTCTGATGAACCCTCTAAATATTCATTTTTAGAAAATGCAGCAGATTTTTCTAGGTCAAACATTATGTCATTTACAGTCTCAAAGTCCCAATCATCAGAATAGGTACTGGACGAAATTTGATCACTTAGTGAAATTTTAAACAAATGTGGAATGTTCAATTGTTCCGTCGGGCCAAGGATATCAAAATCTGTTTTGTCCCATACTATACCATCCTGTATAGGAACGGCTGTGATGTTCACTGATGACAAGTCTCTTGCTTCACGATGGGAAGATTTATGAGGTTTCAAAAGTACGTTCACGTCTTTTCCTTCAGTATTCACATGGATGTATCTGCCACTTATAAGCACGCTCACAGTTGTAACCAAAGCTAGCCAAAGCAGGAAAACAAAAAGTCCAGATATGATCCAGAGTTCAATCCATGGTGAAACTAGATAAGTCTTTTTCATAAAGTGAAGAAAGTCTTGTACTTGCTGCTTGAATTTCAAGGATGCTGGCATTGTTTCAGGGTCTCTTGGATCTTCCGAGAATGTATCAAAGTTAATGAAATAGCCAGAAGCAATTCTATCAATTGTTGGAATTGCATCAGGATTTGTAGAAATCACTGGAACCAGTTCATCACTTGCTACATTGGTGTAGACAGGTGTATTTGGACGAACTGTTACTTGATTTTCAAGAGGGATGAGTTCCATTGCATTGTTGCTTAGTCCTTCATCTGTTACTGCTGAATTCTCAATTGTTATCAGTCTTTCAGTCTGAACCTCTTGGATAGTAGCGAGAGGAGTGCGTCTGCTACTAGGTCGGAGTCCACGTGGTCTACTATTTAGGGGCCGATTCTGATGCGGGTTGGAAAAGCTTCCCGACCGAATCGGTTGGGAAATGGTGTCCGACCCACTCGGATCGGGAAAGTCCGACCGGCGGAGTAGGATGCATCCGGATGCTTCCAGATACGATTTGGTTGAACTCCCATTGACTTCAATGGGAACATTTGTTCCTAACCGCATCAGAATTGGGCCCTCGGTCGGGAAGACACGTTCCCGATCTGATTTGGAAGGAGCAAATGCCGTTAGGAGGCCTTCCTAACCGCATCAGAATCAGGCCCTCGGTCGGGAAGCTTTTCCAACCCGCATCAGAATCGGGCCCTTAGTATTGACCACATACTGTGGTTTGATGAGGTCGATGGACACAAATCTTTTCTCCTTTCTTCCAGCAAGGGGCGGCAGAAGTACTGTTCTTGTTCCTTGAACTGCTAGGACAGGTACTGGTTGTCTGTAAGAAGGTCCAAATTCCTTCTTGTCCGCAATCTTTTCTCTGACTAGATCCCCAACTTTTGGAATCCAGACAGGCCTTGCTGGGACCGCCGATTTTTCCCCAGTGGTGGTTGGCTGTAGGAATACGTTGCTTTGTTTCATTCTTAACTCATTCAGTTCCTGTAAAACAGCCAAACGATCTTTGATATCAAATGTTTTATTTTCCACCACTGTGCCTACGTTATCGAGATCTGGTACCCACATTCTTGTCCCAAATAGGACCTCATATGGAGTGACCCCCCCTAGAGAACTTCTTGGCAGATTGTTTAATGAGCCCTGGACCCCATTGAGATGTTTGACCCACCCATCACCCGAACCTAATACCCTAGCTGTTATAGACTGCTTTATGTCCCGGTTTTTCCTTTCCACAACCGAATTTCCCTCAGGATGGAATGGAGAGGAGTACCGCAATGCAACGCCCAGACTGGCCATGGCTTCTTTGTAAGTCCGAGAGCTAAACGCAGGGCCCTGGTCAGAATGTAGCGTGCCTATTGCGTATGTGCCGATAAAGACTCGCAAATCTTTTATAACAGTTCGAGCATCAGCCGAGTGCTGAGGCCATATCCATAGGAACCTAGAGCATGAATCCACTGCAACCATGATATATTTATAGTTACTGTCCCTTTGCAAGGGACCGCAGTGGTCCAGGTAAACACAAGCTAATGGTTTGTCTGAAATTAACAGGGGTGTCTGAGCAGGACGTTTCACTGTTGAGACTTTCATCTGTTGGCAAATATCACATTCTAAAACATAGTTTTTAGTTTGTTTCCGAATGCCAGGCCACCAATATCTTTGCTTGAGTAAAGATACTGTCGCAGAAACACCTGCATGGGCAGAAGCTATCTCTTTGTGTGCTGCTAGGATTAGTCCTAATCTGCGTTCCTTGTTTGGAATTACCCTATCCCCCACTCCAGGGATTCGAGCAAAAGGAACGTTGTTCGCATCAATTACATAAGAGTACTTGAGTGGAAACTTTTTTGGTAACGCTGCACTGCTGCCCTTGCTTGAAGCATTGACAGCCAACATTATCTCACCGTCTATTTTTGTTTTTGAACAAGTGATCGCAGCTACGGAAGCCGTCTGAACAGCCCCCTTTGTGGCTTCGTCAGCCAATGAATTCCCTGCAACGTGAACGCCATCACGTTGATGACTCAGTGTGTGGATCAAGTGAGCCTTTGGTAGTTCGTTTTTCAACTGAACTACTTGTTCCCAAAGCATTTTGTGCTTTATTGTGCCACCTTTCGCATCTTTGAAACTATTTTCAAGCCAGTTTTGTATATATTCATTATACGACTGAACACAGTAAAAGGAATCGCACACTATTAGTGTGGGGAATTCTCGATCTGTACTTTCAAGTGCCAGTTTGAATGCTTGTAGTTCAGCTCGCTGAGCTGTACAATCTCCTAGAGATTGAGTTTTTGTGACCATAGGTCTGAAGATGCCATCTCGCATGCGACCTTTAACGATTGCACATGCTGCACTGTAAGCTTGCTTACTCCCTGTTGCGGGCTGTGCGGATCCGTCAGTGTAAATTATGAATTCGTACTGATCGAGAGGCAGAATCTCAGTGGGCAGAGGACATTCTTCTTCATATTGCAGGAATGCTTGTGTTTTTAAATCGGGATCAAAAACATATTCAACATCTGTTGCAGCAAGAGAATTAACCCATTGTATCCATCTTGGATGTAATGCTTTAGCATTTGGAATGCTCGCTTTTGTGACCGCTTCTAAAGCTGGTACTGGGGTTACGACAATAATGCGTTTCCCTTGGGCTAAGGCTCTTTCTTTTGCTACAGCGGTTTGAACTGCTGTCAGAATTTTTTCAGTTGAACTGAAGCGCATTTCCGCTTGTGTGTACAAGTGCGATTTGTATGCGATTTTTTTTTTTTTTTTTTTTTTACACGTTTTATTTATAAATTTGCCAACAAATATAACAAATTATATGTTTACATATCATCAAGACATTTCACAGGATCCATTTCACATGTAATACATTTCCGTAACACTGTTGTGTATTTCCTATACATTATGCCAATAAAATTTAGTGATAGCTGTACATCTGCTAATTTTATACAATAGTTATCCCTCAGGCGCTAGCATATCAGGGTGGTCTTGTAAGTAAGTGGCTAGTGGTTCCCAGAAATTAGTTGGTTTAGCGGCTGTAGGTAATTCCTCCGCATACAATAGAAGCTTATCTTTACAGTAAATTGAGTCTAATATCCATTGCTTCATAGTGGGGCTCTTCCTTCCGTCCCAATGCATAGCAACTCTCCTCTTCGCTAGAAGCAGTAGGATTGCAGCTAATTTTTTCTTTGCAGATTTTAATTGCGTTAAGTGACCTAACAAGCAGAGTTGTAGTGTACATTCCAATTTACAGTTCAAAGTCACATTTATTAGCTGCACTACTTGTTCCCAGAACCTTCTGACTTTCTCGCATTGCCATGCTAGATGCACGAAATCAGCGGCATCTGCCTTACATCGTTTGCATTTGGCATCGTCGCGCAGACCGTGCTTGTGTAACTGTAATGGTGTATGGTATATTTGATGTAGGTATTTCAAGTGTATTATACGTAGGTTACCATTTGGTGTTAATAGTGTAGTTAGTCCACAGCATGTCTGCCATTCCACTTCTGTCAGTGGAACGTCCAATACCTTATTCCAGCGATCCTGCGCCTTCTGTGTACCAGAGCCAATTTCTCTTTGCAAAGTTTTATAAAGCCGAGCCACTATATGTTTATTATCTGCGGCAGTTAGTACTAATTGCAGCGTTGTCAGAGAGGGGGCTCTGTCGGGAACGTGGGGTACAATAACCGAATTGACGCCCGCAGTCTATGGTAGGCAAATCTGAATAGGAGCGTCTGATTGCTTACGTACGTCAAGTCGGTTGGTGTCAGAAATAGGCCATCTGAGTATAAATCACCCATTGTAGTGATACCAATGTGTTCGAATAGTGCCATACTATTCCTTTCTTGCGTCACGGACAGGGCAGGGTGTTGAGCTAGTGGCAAATTAGGCGCGTATAGTGGAGTCTTGCCTGTCATTTGGCCAATACGTTTCCACGCCAAGGACGTTGTGCGTACGGTATTAATTTCTTTTTGTGATAAATGGGGTCTCGTGTGTGGCAAAACGTGTGCTAGGGAGATGGGGTGAGCATCCCCATCCTCTACCGCCAGATGAGGAAGATACTTCACTGGGTGATACCAAAAATACGCATATTGTGCTTGTGCACATAAATAGTATAAATAAAGATCGGGGACTGTGTATCCACCTGCGGTATAATCTAGCGTCATTGTATGCAAGCTTATTCGGACTTGTTTGCCTGCCCATATTAATTTATTCACAAGAGATCGCAGTCGATGAAAGACGGGAGCTGGGGGGTTATAGGGATGTTGATGAATAAGTATAATAATTTAGGAAGGAGAACCATTTTAACTAATGATATTCTGTCTGCCAATGATAATGGTAGGGTGATCCAACGGTCTATTTGGGTTTCTAATTGACCAATTGCCACACCATAATTGCGCTGGATCACTAAGTCAGAGTCTCGGTGTATCCAAATTCCTAAGTATTTTATAGGATCTTCTTGCCAGATCAATGGGAAATCCATTGGCAGGGCTTTGGTATTTGTTGTTAAAGGTATCACTGCTGATTTTGACCAATTTATCTGTAAACCAGAGTGCCTACCAAATTTTATGTATTCTCTAAGTAGCTTGGAGAGGTTAGTCCCAGGGTCTTTGAGATAGAGTACCATATCATCCGCATATAATGATATAGCAATGGGACGTAGATTAAATTGTAAAGCTGTATCCGCGTATTTCTGACGTACCTTACACGCTAGGGGTTCCAGCGCAATGGCAAATAGTAACGGTGAAAGTGGACAGCCCTGTCGCGTCCCTCTTTGTATTGGGATAGTATCTGATATGTGTTTGTTAACTTTTATGCGCGCCGTGGGCTTTGTGTACAATAGTTCGATCCAGTGTATTAGCATTGGTGGTAGGCCTATTCGGTGAAATATAGTAAATAGGTACGTCCACTCTACGGAATCAAAGGCCTTGGCCGCATCCAATAATACGGCCACAGCTTCCAACTCTGGGTTTAGTTGATGCAGTAAAGCAAAGATTGTACGTAAATTATGTGTGGTGGAGCGGGATGGTATAAATCCCGATTGATCCGGTAACACTATAGTAGTCATGAGCGGTTGAAGCCTAGTCGCTATTATCTTTGCTAATATTTTCACGTCAGTATTGATTAATGAAAGTGGTCTGTACGATTCCGCCTTTTCCGGGTTTTTATCCGGTTTAAGCAATGCAACAATGAGGGCTTCCCGGAGTGTTGGTGGGAGTAGTTTGTTATTATATGCTTCATCATACATTTCTAATAGATATGGGCTAAGTAACTCAGAGTAGGCTTTATAAAATTCTGATGTGTATCCGTCCGGCCCTGGGGTTTTACCATTTGGAAGTGACTTTATGGTTTCTTGTATTTCCTCTATGGTAAGTGGCTGTGCCAGGTATTCCCGCTGGGTGTCCGATAGCCATACCAATGCTATATCGTCCACATAGTCTAGGATCTCTTGTGTGTGTGCTGTATCACGTGTTTTGTATAGTGTGGCATATGTGTCCATAAATGTCTGTAGTATACCGGTCGTGTCATAGTGTTCTATGTCGTGATCATCTATCATTTTGAGTATCACATGTTTCTTATGTTCTATGCGTATTTTCTGCGCGAGTACATGACCTGGTCTACCACCCTCGCCCATCCTGCGTGCGGTATGTCGCCTTGTTAAGTATTTTATTTCAGTATCTGCTAATGCATTATAATTGTCTATTTCAGTTCTTATCGCGGCCAAAATATCTGCTTTACATGTTGTAGCAAATTCTGCTTCCAGTGTTTTAATGCGGCTCTCGCAGCTCGACAGTTGAGTGCGAATGTCTGTCAGGATGCCCGCCGTTGTGCTGATGCAGATACCTCTCAATGTCGCCTTAAAGGCTTCCCACAGTGTGCCCGCACTTTCCACTGATGACTTATTGATGGTAAAATAATCTACTATTGCTGTATGCAACGTGTCGGCATATAGAGGGTCCAATAACGACTTAGCATTGAATCTCCACATAAATGGTGGTGGAACGTATGTGGGAATCTGTACAGTTAATAAGACAGGGTTGTGGTCTGATAATGTTTTCGGCATATGCTGTATCGTTTGAGTCCATGTGCATGCACGCTCCGTTATAAGCCAGTAGTCGATTCTAGACCAGCTATTATGGGCGGCGGATGAATGGGTACCATCTCGTGTAGTAGGATTACGCATGCGCCACACATCTTGTAGTTTAAACTCAGATATGCCATGTTGAAGGACTGCGGCTGCACGCTGATGTTGCTCAGAGGTATTATGTGACCTATCCCATGTATCGTTCAGAGCTACATTCATGTCTCCGCCCCAAAATATTTCTATATCTGGAAATTCCCGAATTCTGGCATGCACTCGCGCAAAAAACTCGGGGTCGTCCACATTCGGACCGTATGTATTAATGAGCCCCACCCTAGTGCCTCGTAATATGCCTACAATAATAACATATCGCCCCTGTGTATCTATTAATGTATGTTCCGTTACAAATTGGGTCCCCTTTTTCACCAGTGTCATTACCCCTCTGGCATACGCAGAGTAGGTTGAGGAGACCACTAGTTCTGCCCATCTTTTCCCAAAGCCCTCGGTTTTATGTTTGAGCAAGTGTGTCTCTTGAATCATGGCTATATCAACATCATGTCTATTTAAATAAGCAAATACCTGTCTGATTTTCCTGGGATTATTGAGCCCTCTTACATTCCATGTCGCTAGCGTTAGAGGCCTAAGCACCATATTATTAATCATTGTCGTAACACCAATAATGCTGAAGTGCAAATTTGGTTATGTTACTCGGTTTAGCTAAGGATATTACTATCTGAGTGCGCAAGATGATCACATTGTCTTTGTATTTGCGTCTATAGAAATGCAATACTTGTTTGATGACTTGATGATACAAGTGTATATTCTGTGATATATTCAATCCCATCCCTCCACCCCACCCTCCCACTACGTCATCCCAATTATGACGGAGACAATTCCCTTTAACAGAAAGAAACATTCCCCAATTGCCCAACTATCCCTACAAAAAAGGGAAGAAAAGACGATTAACTTGGTTGTGGTGCACACAGGGGGGCGGGAGCTGCCAGCTGGATACCCTAATGACTGGTGTCCACCAGGGGGTTACTATATGAATATTTAGCGCAATTTCCCACTACATCTATTTTCATGAATAGTGGTCAGGGTATGATGTATACATATTTAACAAAATGAACTTTCCTAGTGTCTTAGTTGTATCTACTGGTAAATCCCGTGTGGGTACATTAGAGTCGCAAAGACCTATTAGAGTCTGTAATACTTATCACCACCGGTCAGCCAAGTCATCACTCGTCACGTTGCTTGGAGTAAATTGTTCCATACTCAGTGTATAGTAGACGTCTTGCTTATTCCACGTCTGAGGTCACATCATGTTCCTCAGTCAGATTTCTGGGTGATTTCCGGCGCGTAGAATGAGGTCCTCTCTGTTGTAAGTATTTTTGCACTTCTTTCGGGTTATTGTATATTACAGTTGTTCCGCCGTCAGATACTTTCAATCTAGCTGGGTATAACATCGCATATTGAATGTTCTGCTCTCTCATTTTCTGCTTCACCGCTACAAACTTTTTCCGCGCTTCTTGTACTTGGGATGTAAAATCGGGGTAGATGGATATGTCCATGCCCTGGTGGTTTAGTTTGCCCAACTCGCGTGCCCTACGAAGCGCCGCATCACGATCTCTGTAATTTAATAATTTGGCAATAATGGGTCTCGGTCGTGCCCCAGTCGGTGGCGCAGGCGCTAAAGCTCTGTGGGCTCTTTCCACAACGAAAACCTCGGAGAAGATCTCTCTACCCATGAGTGTGATAAGTAGTTGTTCCACGTATTTCTCCATGGGCCCTGTGTTGGTTGTTTCCGCTATGCCCATAAGGCGGACGTTGCTGCGCCGAGACCTTGCCTCAAGGTCCTCAGCTTTGGCCATGAGTGCGTCTACATTTTTTTCCATCTTGCTTTGTTTGGTGTCCATCTGATGTTGAGTGTCCTCCACATCTGATATGCGTCTCTCCGCCATATCGATGCGCTCCGTGTGGCGGTCTATGCGTTCTGACATTCGATCAACACGATAGGTCAAATTATCTATTTTACCATCTATGTTGGTCAGTGAATTTTGTATTGCGGCGAACATGGTCCGGACGTCTCCAGACGTCGAGTCACTTGAGGCCGGTGTTGTTTGATGCATCTCCGGGTGACCCTCCGGTACCTGCTCAGGAGGTTTCTTTTGTTGATCAAATGTCAGCTTGGGTTGGCACTTATCAGGTTTCCCCATAGTGCAACAGGTAGTGACAGAGGTAGGGCTCCGCAGCGTCCGCACAGTCCAGCACCAGGACACAGGCACGTACACAGAGACCAGAGATAGTTGCTGGCAGCCAGAGAGGAAGTCTGCAACAGATTAGTGTCGCTTGTGGTGTCGCAGCGGTCGCACCCTGCGCAGCATAAGTCTATGGGTCTTGCACCGTATACTGATGCGTAGTTGAGAACGACCCTGCACAATCCCCGGGGAACAAATCAAGGCGCTGCCACTTGACCACTATTCTTGCGCCATGTCTGAGGTAGTTAACCGTGAACCGTTCCCAAACTATGGAACTCCGCGACATGGGGCACCCCACAGTTCGATCGTGGCAGCAAGCGGGAGCCTCATCCGGTATATCTCGGCAACAATGCAGTGTCCTTGGCCGCCCAGGTATCTGCGCAGTTCCCCCGCTCGACACGTAATGTCGTCCACTCACCGCGATATAGGCCCCGCGGCAGGCGAGGTCATGTGGGGCGGGATGTAGAAGGGGATGTAGAAGGGGTTTGGTTACAGCACTGGCCCTCTCCCTACCGGCCCGCGTTCTGTGGTTATATTCCGTGCATGCGTCGCAGGGGCGTCCCACACTCCATGCGTCCCCGACACAAGCCAAGGATCCAGGTCGCAGCAGTCAGAACCGCTCCCGCAAATGGGCCCCTCGCGTGTCTGTACTGTGCAGACGTGTCGTCTCGGGAGTGCATTCACCGTATCGCCCTTACCCCTATCGTTGAGCAGCAGCCGTGGCGGGATTCAGATTGCTCCGGCTGGAGGTGCCGGCTGGAGGTGCCGATTACAGGAGTGAAGGTATGGGCTCCGCTGCCGTAGTTGTTGCCCAGCTTATGGCCTCCGTTCTTACTTGTGTATTCACTGTTTTTGTTGCACCCGGAGGAAGTGGCCTCCTCTTCGGCCTCGCCGTAAGCGTGCCCACGTATCCGCCCTCCCAGCGGCCCTCGCCACCTTCCGGTCTGGGTTCCTTCCGTACGCAGCGGATTGGGCGCAGCTCGGCGAAGGTAGTTTGCAAGCGGTTTTTCCGTAGTTACAGCTCGTTTCCAGGCCTGAGAGTCAGCTCATTGTTTTCACGGCAGATTCCGGTTGTTCATTTCACTATGCAGTTCACCTTTGAAGTGTTGTGGTGCAGGATGGCTTCAGGATAGTTCGAGTAACCGAAGGAGCTCGCTCAGTAAGCGGCCATCTTCGAGCGTGGCTAGCTCCGCCCCCCCGCGATTTGTATGCGATTGGTATTTTTTCACCCTCATTGAATGTTAAGTAGATGAATCCGCATTGACCCGAAATTATTCGGATCACCAAATTGCGTTGACTTACGCGTGTTTGTAAGTGATTTGTTGCTAACATGTTAGCCTGGAGTGAACGCAAAATTTCTGTGTGTTCCTGTGTCCAGTTTTTGATTGAAAAATCAGGTTTGATTAATGCGTAGAGAGGTTTAACCTTTTCTGCGTAATTTAGAATGTATGTTCTTCCAAAATTTAGGAAACCCAGGATGGATTGTAAGTTTTTAGCGTTTTTGGAGGTTGGAGCAGCGCACATTTCTCTAGAAAGTTAGCTGCCAAGCTCTTGCCTTCACTTGAAAGCTCATATCCTAGAAATAGGACATTGAGATGGGCAATTCGGGACTTTTTAAAGTTGAACTTGTAGCCCTCAGAGGCGAAGCCCAGTATAATGGTGCTTACCCTGTTCAAGTGTTTTTCCAGGTCATCGTCTGTCAGATAGATATCATCAACATAGGACAATGCCTCATTGTCATAAATTTGTAGTAACTCCGTTACCCTCGCTGAGAATAAACTTGGGCTGTTCTTGAACCCTTGTGGGAGTCGACAAAAGTGACGCTGGGTCCCCATTATGGAGAATGCTGTTAAGTACCTGCTTTGTTTTGACAAAAGAAACCATTTGAGATGTCTAATGTTGTTTTGTATTTTTTACGCACAATGTTTTTCATTAATGCTGTGCTATGTGCATTTTGCACTGCAAATGTTTTAGAACAAGTGTTTAGGTGTCTGTAATCCAAAACTAGACGATATGTATTGTCTGGTTTGGAGACAGGAAACAAAGGATTGTTCATTGAGGAGGTGCATGTTTCAATCACCCCTTGGTATTCAAGTTGATCTAAGACCTCCCTGACCTGTTTTTTAGCTTCTTGCTTTATTGGGTACTGCCTCTGTGCAGTTGGTTCATGTTTCAGATGTATTTTATGGTGAGGTGAGTCCTCATCCCATCCTACATGATTTTTATATAATGCTGGGGCCTGGGCCACTGCCCATTTCCTGGCATATGTATATTTTAGGTGTATTGGAATATGGTTGGAGAAGGCAGGCATAATAATGTCCTCGCCGTGTGGGCACTCCCTGACAAATTGTGGTGGCCAGTCTTTTTCTGCTAGAAGTATGTCATAGCCCCTTGATAGTCTTTCCCAAAAAAGTGCTTTCACCTGTCTAGGTATGTCTCCCTCCATCCGGAGTGTTATTTCATATAACTTTTGTGGAGTACTAACCCTGGTGTCTACAGTCTCTACTGTAATGTACTCATTCAAGTCCACTATCTCCAGAAGTTCCTTCAGGTTCTGGCGAGCTATTGTGACTTCTGCTGCACTGTCCAGCATTGTCTGAGCCCATTCTCCGTTCTTGAGTTGTGTTCTCAGTATTCTCGGCATGTCTGATCTTCAGACCCGCTACTTTCTTTTTGGAGAATTGAGGTTTTGTTTTATTTTTTGGAGCGTGTTTGTCGTCTTTCGATTTCACGCGTTCTTCTCTATGTTCTGACCGTCCTCTTCTTTCCAAAGTCTGTGATGAGATCTGAAAGGGACGAGAGGAACGTGTATCAGTATCTTGATACCTGTCAGGTTTTTTCAAATTATCCCTATTCCTGAGGTTATACCTCCTTTCAGAGGGCTCCTTTTGAGGAGACCTACCTCGGGATTGAGAACGTTTCTCGTTTGAATTTTGTTTATTAGTCTCCCACTTCTTTTTAGAAGATGTAGGAGTTTGTTTAATAGAGTCCTTCTCAGGACTTTCAGATAGTTTTGGCTTCACTGGTCTTCCACCCAAACTATCTCTGCCTAATTCTGCATAAGATTGTTCTATAATTCTGGGTAGCTCTGTTTGATGTTCTGTAACATCGAATTCCCTTAACTTTTGGTGGATCGCCACTGCTGCTGCCTCCCCTTTAATATTAGATAATATTATTGTTGAGACCTGGTCGAAATTTTTCAGTAATTTCATACCTAAATTTAGAGCAGACTCTGCCCCGTATTCGTATTGAATTTGTTTCAGGACGTCTGGTATTACCGCAATTGACGGAATGCCATGTGTTTTAGTATAGATGGCAGCAAAGACTGAGCCCCAAGTGGTGCAGTCTTCCAGTTGTGGTGTGATCCCCATCGGTAAACTGATTGTAAGTATTCTGTGTTTCTCATACGGGCTAGTATTTGGAAATACTGCTTCGATTTGAGTAATTTTTAGAGCTATCCAAAATGGAACCTGCTCACGTTTTGTGGGCATTTTACCCATGCCTGCGTATAGAGTCTGTGGTGTAATTTTTAGTGTATTCCCCTGTTGAGGAGTTTGATTTGGAAGTGTCAATGGTGGTTGGACTGTGAAAGTCCACATGACATATTGGACCAATTGTCTGTAGATTTTTATTAACTCTGTAAGTTGAGTAAGTAGTTCCTCATCTGACATTATATCAAGTTCAGGATGAGGTGTGTAGCTGGCTAGAATCGGCCATGTTGCTCCTGGTCTACCTAGTGGACTGAGCCTGGTAATGTTTCTGTGATGTTTTAGGGCGCCTTTAAACCAGAGCTGATGCTCCTGGTATGTTAATGGAATTTCTATATCCTCGAAAGGAATGTATTCCTCTGGTGGATCATCTTCTTTGTAGAAGTGAAACATTTTCGTTACTGGTTTGGATTCAGGAAATATTACCCATGAATAGAATACCTCTGTCTGAAAGGATTCATGTGCCTCTATCACGAAAACTGCTCTACCGCCTCTTGGTGGTAGGCCATGTTTTATAAGTTTTAGACTGATGGCTCTTCTTAAGTTTGGATGGATGTCTATAACACCCTCCTCGGTTTCATTTAAACCTGTAATGTTAAAAACTGCTGCTTGGGCTGGGTCAGCCGCAGCTCCACCGTTTCTGGTGGCTTCGTCCCCGTTTAAGGACATTTTGTTATTTTTGAAAAATGTAGAACAAGTTTCAAGGAGACAAAGATAAGGTGCACAATATTTTGAAACAGTGTATCCTCCAACGTTGATCAAACCAAACAGCTAATATATAGGGTGCTTCCCTATGTAGCCGTGGCGGATACTTAACCCTGCCCACTCCAGACATCTTTTAGAGTATATGGGTAGGGGTCTCTGAGAGAAAAAAGCACGGCTGAGTTACTCAGTATCTAGCGTTAAATTACCGCCTTACCAAACGTTGGGCACCATGTAGTGTAGCTCCTATTTCCCTAATATGCTCTGCGCATTGGAATAATATCCCCTATAGGTTTGACATAGGACTACGGTCAGTATGTCCCTATCGAGTATATTAAACTTAATTACTTGTGCCAGCTAGCTCAGAGGCCACTAGAAACTCCTTCTCAAACAAGAAGGGAGTAGTTTCTGGCAGCCGCAAAACATGACAACTTTGTTTCCCTTTAGAATCAGAACGTGTCCCAGAGTCGTAGAAACAATAGATAACTATTTCACTCAGCTCAGTCGTGCATACTTAGTTTTCCTCAAAGTTACACAGAAAGAATAGACGGGCGTTTCAATAAAAGATTTATTGAACAGTCTTGTTTCTGGTGTAAGTTAAATGTGCTGTTACGATCACAAGACAGTATGCAAGATAATTAATGTACAGCGTAAGCAGTAGAAATAAATAATACTGCGCTAGCATGATCTTTAGAAGATATTCATTTACATAAATAACATAGACTAAAAATGCGAGTACTCATACGATGCAGTTCTAAGTTAATTCTACCCCAATGTACCTAACCTAACCTAGGTGTAGGGAGAGGTATGAAGTAGGTGAAGTATTCCTTACTATAGTATACTAAGAGTATGTTAAGCCTAGTATGCCAAGTATGCCAAGAGTCCCCCTAAGTTCTAGTCAGCTCCATACCTTAAGAATGAGAGAGGTGGGAATCTCTTGCCATATTCGAACTCCAACACCCTGCGAGGGAAGTTAGATCACTGGAAGCTGGACTCTCTGCATGCAGGGATGACAGCGTCTTCTCAGTGCGTCAGGCCGGGAAATGGGCTCCTCTGAAGTCGAGGTCTCCTCTGATTTACAGGGGCTAGGGAAGGTATATTTATACCTGAGAGGTACCTCAGAATGTTAGCATTGACGTGAATCGGACAGCGGAAGACATCATGAATGAACCCCTAAGGTATAACGGTTCATGCATAATAGATGAGTCCTTGAAGAAATCAATAGTCCTGTGCTAGGGAAACTCCCGCAGCCTAAGGGTCTGTTCTTCAAGAACTCGTTGTGACGTTAGGGTGGACGGATGTTGGAGACCATGCCTGTATTTGGAGTGCACGGTTTAATGCCTAAATAAGGACTGGGATTGTATACCTATATAAGGGCAGGACGAATTGTGCCTATATAAGGACATGATACAGGAAAGCCCGTGTATGGACACCCTAAGAGGAATACAACACTCCCTCCCTCTGTCTCCCTCCCTCTGTCTCCCTCCCTCTGTCTGTCTCCCTTTGTCTGTCTCCCTCCCTCTGTCTCCCTCCCTCTGTCTGTCTCCCTCTGTCTGTCTCCCTCTGTCTCCCTCCCTCTATCTGTCTCCCTCCCTCTAACTGTCTCCCTCCCTCTGTCTGTCTCCCTCCCTCTGTCTGTCTCCCTCTGTCTGTATCCCTCCCTCTCTCTGTCTGCCTCCCTCTGTCTCCCTCCCTTCCTCTGTCTCCCTCCCTCTATCTGTCTCCCTCCCTCTGTCTGTCTCCCTCCCTCTGTCTGTCTCCCTCTCTCTGTCTGTTGCCCTCTCTGTCTCCCTCCCTCTGTCTCCCCCTCCCTCTGTCTCCCCCTCCCTCTGTCTCCCCCTCCCTCTGTCTCCCTCTCCCTCTGTCTCCCTCCACCTCTGTCTCCCTCCCCCTCTTTCTCCCTCCCCCTCTGTCTCCCTCACCCTCTGTCTCCCTCCCTCTGTCTCTGCCTCCCTCTCTCTGTCTCCCTCTGTCTGACTCCCTCCCTCTGTCTGTCTGTCTCCCTCCCTCTGTCTCCCTCTCCCTCTCTCTGTCTCCCTCCCTCTGTCTGTCTCCCTCCCTCTGTCTGTCTGTCTCCCTCCCTCTGTCTGTCTCCCTCCCTCTGTCTGTCTGTCTCCCTCCCTCTGTCTCCCTCCCTCTGTCTCCCTCCCTCTGTCTCCCTCCCTCTGTCTGTCTCCCTCTCTGTCTCCCTCCTCCCTCTGTCTGTCTCCCTCTGTCTGTCTCCCTCCCTCTGTCTGTCTCCCTCTGTCTGTTGCCCTCTGTCTTCCTGTCTCCCTCCCTCTGTCTCCCTCCCTCTGTCTCCCTCTCTCTCTGTCTCCCTCTGTCTCCCTCTCCCTCCCTCTGTCTCCCTCCCTCTGTCTCCCTCTCTCTCTGTCTCCCTCTCTCTCTGTCTCCCTCTCTCTCTGTCTCCCTCTCTCTCTCTGTCTCCCTCTGTCTGTCTCCCACCCTCTGTCTGTCAGTCTCCCTCTGTCTGTCTCCCTCCCTCTGTCTGTCTCCCTCCTCTGTCTGTTGCCCTGTCTCCCTCTGTTTCCCTCCCTCTGTTTCCCTCCCTCTGTTTCCCTCCCTCTGTTTCCCTCCCTCTGTCTCCCTCCCTCTGTCTCTCTCCCTCTGTCTCCATCTGTCTCTCTCCCTCTGTCTCCGTCTGTCTCCCTCCCTCTGTCTCCCTCCCTCTGTCTCCCTCTCTCTCTGTCTCCCTCTGTCTGTCTCCCTCTGTCTCTCTCTGTCTGTCTCCCTCTGTCTGTCTCCCTCTGTCTGTCTCCCTCTGTCTGTCTCCCTGTCTCCCTCTCTCTGTCTCCCTCTCTCTCCCTCTATCTCCCTCCCTCTATCTCCCGCCCTCTCCCTCTGTCTCCCTCTCTGTCTCCCTCTGTCTGTCTCCGTCTGTCTGTCTCCCTCTCTCTCTGTCTCCCTCTCTCTGTCTCCCTCTCTCTGTCTCTCTCTCTCTGTCTCCCTCTCTCTGTCTCCCTCCCTCTACCTCTGTCTGTCTCCCTCTGTCTCCCTCCCTCTGTCTCCCTCCCTCTCCCTCTGTCTGTCTCCCTCTCTCTCTCTCTGTCTGTCTCTGTCTCCCTCTGTCTCCCTCCCTCTGTCTCCCCCCGACTCCCTCCCTCTGTCTCCCTCCCTCTGTCTCCCTCTCTCTCTGTCTTCCTCTGTCTCCCTCTCTCTGTCTCCCTCTCTCTTTCTCCCTCTCTCTGTCTCCCTCTCTCTGTCTCCCTCTCTCTGTCTCCCTCTCACTGTCTCCCTCTCACACCTCACCCTCTCTCACCTCACCCCGCGTGTTTGTCAGCCCGGGCTGAGACAGCTTCCCGGGAACACACACAGCCGCACCCGAGTACTTCACAGGTCTTTAAAAGACCATTCACTTGTTAATGAGGCTTTGTTGTATTTCACCTCTTCTTAGCGCCCCTGCAACTCCACTCAGTCAGAGTGGAGATGCAGGGGCGCTAAGAAGAGGTGAAATACAACAAAGCCTCATTAACAAGTGAATGGTCATTTAAAGAATCGCCCGGCCCCCATAGAGCAGAGTCTCTCAGAGTCCGCGCTGCTGCAACCGCGGTGTTTGCTGACACTTTAAAAAACACAAAAAAACACAGGTATGATGTCTGCAAGGTCCGCGGGCCGCCAAGGAAGGCTTGCCGGGCCGCTGGCGGCCCACGGGCCGTACTATGAGTACCCGTGAGTTATAGCAACAATCTTAGGGGTCTATTAGGATGTCTGGCGGAGATACGACCGCGGTGGCGGCAGTGCGGAAAAATGCCTTTTTCCGCACGCCAGCAGCGGTCTTCACGGCCGCCATATTAGGATGGGAAAACATAGGCATTTACCGTCCGCCGCGGTGTGACGCCGACCGCCATTGAACAGCGCCCGCCACCGCGGCGGAGTGAGCCAATCACCACACACCGCCGTGCGGAATGACGTCCCGTACGCCGAAGATATCACGATGCCGGAAACAGGGCAGCGCACCGCGACAGAGAAACCGCACAGCGAAAGACGGCGGAGACATCACAGCGGAGACAGAAAAGAAACACCCGGGACACACCGCGATGGATCCCGCCCTACACGCCTTCCCGGTGCTGTACATGATCCACCACCTGCAAGTTATCCACCGCCACGGACGCCACCGCAGGTACGTACAGACACAACAGTGCAAGTAACACAATACACAGCTCCAGGGGGGAAAAACATCGCATGGGAACACCACACACCCCTGTGGGGACAGGCACACAGCCATCACTGCACACACACGTGTCCCACCTGTCACAAAAACATCGCGCCACATACTGCCCACCCATGTACCGCATTCATGAACAAATGTCCCGGTCACGTCACCACCGCGGTCAGTGTGCATGAAACCATGCACACAACGCAGAGCACAGGGCCAGCGCATGCCAAGGGCACCGTACAAATTGCACAGAGCCACAACTCCATCCACAACACACCAGCTACCTCCCTGAAGGGACACAACATGTGCCTCACAAGTGCCACTCCTGCACAACAACCATACAACTACAGCCACACCATGCCCCACGTCCCAACAACTGCATATACAGCCACAGCAGGACCCTTTGCACAGGAACACATAGCACAGAAGCCCAGGCCCCAGCCAACACACACACCACAACAACATCACACACAAGCCAAGAACACTGAGGGCAGGCACAAAATGTACACACACACAGATGAGGACCAAACACTTCACTGCACACACTACCTGACAAGTCACACACACACACACACACCACCCTGACTCACAGCTACATACACACACCACATGCCAGCAGTAATGGAGGACAACATATAGGAAAGCCAAAGTGAGGTGCCCACAAATGGAAGGGCAGTGACACAACCATCAAGCATGTGTGATGCACATGCAAGACAAGACACATGTGAGAACACACACAGCCCATCACAGCACACATGGCTGACACAGTCAGTCAACACAAACCACGGTCACCCCAATGCAACAACTCCTGGAGACAGCAAGGACACCCATGTATAGGCACAGGGATGTAAGGAAGGCCCTGAACTCAAACACTGACCAGCCACACATAGGCATCCAAATACTGGACAAGACAATGTCTGATGCACAACACACAGGGCCCAGTGACACACTACATGACAGCCAAGCACAAGTAGGATATGTCACACATACCTCCTCCCACAACAGCAACACACAATACTGCCATGTGCACAAAACACAACCACAGGGCTAAACAAGTACACATACAGGCACACCACTCCAGGGTCACACATGGCAGTAGTTGACAATGCATGTGCACACACATCCACAGTCACAACAAAGTCACCCCTTCACACCATACACTTCTCCACCACCCAAGTGCTCACATTGGAAGTAAGCCATGGGACCTGGATAACTCATCACCACAAGATGTCCATACACCGACACTGATTGGCACACAGAAAGGAAGCTCACACAGACCCCATGACCCTGGCCTGCCTGCCTGTAAGCCTGTGCCCAAACTCCCACCCTGTGCTGCCATTGCCCACAAACCTGACATGTGTCCACCATAGATTACATGAGCCAAGAAGGAAGATGACTACAAGATTTCATTGCCAACCACCTGCACTGCACCCATAAGTATCACAGTCATGTAGAAATGAAGTGCCTCCCACCCCTGCAAAAAAAGGAAATGTGACACAACCCATTGGCAATGTCGAAGTGGCATACTGAGCCTGTGACACAGTAAACCATGCACACACAGAAACAACTTTATTCAGGAAGGACACTGACACAACTCACTGCAGGACCAACTGTGTTTATTCACAATTTGCATATAGAGCCAACAAATGTGGGCAACAGCAAAGCCAGTGGGCATTTCAATATGCACAGTATTTACATGAAAAGCTGCACAGGCAGGGGGCAAACAGCAGTGAACAACAAGGCCAGTGGCCAGGACACAGTGTAGGTGAGGTACATGAGATCCTGCACAGGCAAGGGGCAAACAGCAGTGAACAACAAGGCCAGTGGCCAGGACACAGTGCAGGTGAGGTACATGAGAAGCTGCACAGGCAAGGGGCAAACAGCAGTGAACAACAAGGCCAGTGGCCAGGACACAGTACAGGTGAGGTACATGAGAAGCTGCACAGGCAAGGGGCAAACAGCAGTGAGCAACAAGGCCAGTGGCCAGTACAATGTGCAGATGAAGTCCATTAGATCCTGCACAGGCAAGGGGCAAACAGCAGTGAACAGCAAGGCCAGTGGCCAGTCCAATGTGCAGATTAAGTCCATGAGAAGCTGCACAGGCAGGGGGCACACAGCAGTGAACAGCAAGGCCAGTGGCCAGTCCAATGTGCAGAGTGAGTCCATGAGAAGCTGCTCAGGCAGGGGGCACACAGCAGTGAACGACAAGGCCAGTGGGCAGGATAAAGTGCAGAGTGAGTCCATGAGAAGCTGCACAGGCAGGGGGCACACAGCAGTGAACGACAAGGCCAGTGGGCAGGACAAAGTGCAGAGTGAGTCCATGAGAAGCTGCACAGGCAGGGGGCACACAGCAGTGAACAGCAAGGCCAGTGGCCAGTCCAATGTGTAGAGTGAGTCCATGAGAAGCTGCACAGGCAGGGGGCAAACAGCAGTGAACAACAAGGCCAGTGGCCAGGACACAGTGCAGGTGAGGTACATGAGAAGCTGCACAGGCAAGGGGCAAACAGCAGTGAACAACAAGGCCAGTGGCCAGGACACAGTGCAGGTGAGGTACATGCGATCCTGCACAGGCAAGGGGCAAACAGCAGTGAACAACAAGGCCAGTGGCCAGTCCAATGTGCAGATTAAGTCCATGAGAAGCTGCACAGGCAGGGGGCACACAGCAGTGAACGACAAGGCCAGTGGGCAGGACAAAGTGCAGAGTGAGTCCATGAGAAGCTGCACAGGCAGGGGGCACACAGCAGTGAACAGCAAGGCCAGTGGCCAGTCCAATGTGCAGAGTGAGTCCATGAGAAGCTGCACAGGCAGGGGGCAAACAGCAGTGAACCACAAGGCAAGTACAATGTGCGGAGTAGTTACATCAGAAGCTGCACAGGCAAGTGGCAAATAGCAGTGAACAGCAAGGCCAGTGGGCAGGACAAAGTGCAGAGTGAGTCCATGAGAAGCTGCACAGGCAGGGGGCACACAGCAGTGAACAGCAAGGCCAGTGGCCAGTCCAATGTGCAGAGTGAGTCCATGAGAAGCTGCACAGGCAGGGGGCAAACAGCAGTGAACCACAAGGCAAGTACAATGTGCAGAGTAGTTACATCAGAAGCTGCACAGGCAAGTGGCAAACAGCAGTGAACAGCAAGGCCAGTGGGCAGGACAAAGTGCAGAGTGAGTCCATGAGAAGCTGCACAGGCAGGGGGCACACAGCAGTGAAACACAAGGCAAGTACAATGTGCAGAGTAGTTACATCAGAAGCTACACAGGGAATGTATGCAACTCTACCATGCCATGCCCAGCAACAGAGTAATGGGCCTGACAATGGGCATCACACGAACCCCTGTGGACAGACAGGTGTGTGAGAGTGACCACCACTCAGATGGGGCTGTCTGTCGGACTTGGAGCTGACTGTGTGTTGGGGTCTGTTGGCGGACTACCCTGGGCAGTGGGAGTAACAACTGTGGAAGAGCCAACTGTGCATGTGGTAGCTGTGGTGCTGCTTGGACCAGGTGGGGTGGTGGCCCAGGGAGGTGGACTCATGCCCTGGTGAGACACAGTGTGTGCCGGAGATTGTGGAGGGGTGCCTCTCCACTTCTTGGGGATCCTGAAAGGCTTCCCTGTCTGGGGATTGAGGGGAACTGTGGCAGACACAACAGGTGACCCCAACACCAAAGCTTATTCTGGTGTGGATGGTGACCCCCCCTCTGGGGACATGCTGGAACCCGCTGTGCGCTTGCCTGGTGTTTGCCGCCGCCCTGCCTCCCTCTGTCCACCAGCTTTGCCCCCTACAGTGTCTTCCCGTGCTAGCTTCACAGGGCTTGGGATGGGAGTGGAGGTCAAGGATGGATTATCCATGGGGCCCTCATCCTGTGTAATGTTTGCAGGCAACACCTTCTCAGTGTGTGTGGAAACTGTCTTTTTGCCTCTGCGAGACGTCTTTGGGACAGGGGAGTCTTTGGCAGGGGAGGAAGGTGAGGCCTGTGACCCTGATGCTTTTTTCTTTGCTTTGTGGCCCTTTCTGTCGCCTGATGGGCTTTTCTCTCTGCGCTCTGGGGTGGCCTTACTCTTATGTGGGGATGGTGTCTGTGCCCTAGTACGCTTGGGTTGCTGCTGCTCCTGTGTGCTGCGGGTTCTGTATCGGGACTTTGGGGTCCGTTGGGCATTGTCACTGTCGTCAGAGGTGCACAGTGACACGGGGCCGGACCGAGTGCTGGGAGCCGCTCCCTGACTATGTGCCTGTTGCAGGGCTGCTGTCACAGTTGATGACAAGGACTGCACAGTCCGGTGTAGCCCACCTACATCGGAATGTAAGCCCTCCATGAAAGCTATAACCTGCCCCAACTTTTTGTCGTGCTCTTTGAAGGCATTGAGAAGTGCTGTCTGCCCCACACACAGCTGGCGCAATAGCTCGACTGCTTCTGCACTGAGGGCAGCAGGGCTGACATGGGCTGGGGCAGCTGTGCCTGGGGTGAAGGTGACTCTTCCCTTCCTACTAGTGCGGACACGGGCAGCACCAGTGGAGGTTGAAGGGAGGCTGGGCACTGGACGCTGTGTGGCGGAAGAGGAGGCAGAGTCCCCGTTCCATGTACCCCCCAACATGGATGTGTCACCGCTGGCGTCAGATGAGGTAGAGCTTTGTGTCTCCAGCTGTGAATCCTCTAGCAGACTCCTGTCCCCCTCCTCGGCGCTGGTCACATCTGTGTCAGTCAGGTCCGGTGCGGCTGTTGCAGTGGAAGCCTCACCACTGGTGTCCGTCCCCTCTCCCTCTGCACATACGGGAGATGCTGCATAGGAGAGAGAAGTACTGTGAGATGAGTGGCATCAACAGAACTAACACGTGCCAATACATCTGCATCCTAGGAAGAGGTGTGCAGCACATTGCATGCCACCCTGTGCACACATATATCTTGACACCCAAAATTTCTACACAACGGTGCATGTCCGCCACACGTCCTGCCATAAGTGCCCCAGGTGATTCACACAGCACACCATCCTGCAGTTGGCTCACATCAGACACAGCCCCAAAATGGCCTGTGCACACACACTGTCCCGATGTTGGCAAGGATGAACACCACGACATGGTGCACATCACCTACATGTGTGGAGCAGTAGGGGACCACACAGACTACAACATACCAGCCCACAATGACCCTGCACACATGCCATCCACCATATCGAGTCCATGGGCACATCTACTGTTGCACATTGGCCTCAAATGTCTGACTGGCAGACATCTGAGGTCTGGAATTGCACGGATTCATTGAAACGCATTCACAGTTGGCACACTGGCATTCCCATCCATCAGAATTCACACACTACCCCACAGCAGAAGGTACCTGAAGGCAACAACTCCAAATGTAAGAGAGATGCACAGTGCTAAAACTCACTTCATGAAGTGCCGTTTGGGCAAAAGCATGGCACATACACCCAGCACAGAGGCCACTCACAAAACATTGCACCACACAACCAACGTCACACAGCTGACAATTTGCACACTCTGTAGACACATGCACCCACTCCCAGCCAAAGGCAGCCTGCAACACATACTCACCCCAGGCTTGCTGCTGATGCTCCCTCAGTCGTCTGTCCAGCTCAGGTTGTGTGACAGCCAGGATGCGGGCCATTAGTGGTGTCATGCTGCGCCTAGCCAACCTGCCAGTCCGAGGGAGCAGCCCCAGCGTCATCTCAGCCACGTTCTTGCTCAGCCGGCAGATGTCGTCCCACCTTTTATGCCTTCGGTTTGACACACCCAGATCCCGGACTCTGGAGGCAATGGCCCTCCACACGGCTTCACGCTGGTGGACCTTCAGCTGCAGGCATGGGAGACAAGAGGGGTGATGTTCCAGTGACACAGTGCACAATAACAACACAACGAAAATGCAGTAGCACGACACTGACTCATCCAAAACTCCAGCTACAACTGTCACATAGCCAACAATTGCCCTGAACATGGTGCAATGTCATTGGTCAATCAGACGTACAGGCATGCATGTTCGATGGTGGACACAGTACCTCCACATCCCATTCACATGCAGGATACCAACACAGCAAGCAACGTGTAGTCTGCCTGCAGCTACTGTCTGCAGTTACCTACAACTACACATAGAGAAGATAGCAAAACATGTGTCATGTTGTTGGACTCACTGTGTCCAACACTGCGCAGACCTAAGTGTCCTAGCCCTGTGAAAGCCTCACTGTGTCTTAGAACTCACATAGAGTGACAACAACTGTCATACACACACCCTTCTCCCACGCCTGCTCCTGTGCAATCTACATGGCAGAGATGGGACTTAGATGAAGAGGCGTGAGCCAAACACACATGGTACACACTGTACATGCAGTGATGTGGACATGTGGCATTCGGTGGGGACTGTGCAGGGCAGGTCGACTGACACTGAGTGGGTTAATTGGCAGCAACACAGCCATTCACACAAACGCTAACTGGCCAGACTCCTGCATCACCAAAATGCAGCTGCACTGTATGGCTGACACTACAGGACATGTCCCTCTACTCAGGATAGGCATGCAGGGTAACGTGTGAAAGAGCCCACCAAGCCCTTCCCGCTGTAGTAAACATGATAGGCAGTGCATGTCAGAGCCCCACAACCACTGACACATACCGAAGCACCTCCACCCCACGTGTGCACACCCTGCACTCTCACTCACAGTCTGGGAGACTTACCACGACATTAGGGCCGCCATAAAGCCTTGGGTACTGTGCAAGCACCCCGTCTACCAGGACCCCAAGCTCCTCACTGGTGAAGGGACTGGCACGGATCTTCTGAGTCCTCGACATCACAATGGACATGTGGCAGCAGCAGCACTTTGAGGGTGTCAGTCAGCAGTCCCTTGAGGCAGCAGCAGCAGGTGCAGGGTGGCAGCCAGCAGTCCCTTGAGGCAGCAGGTGGAGGGTGGCAGCCAGCAGTCCCTTGAGGCACCAGCAGCAGGTGCAGGGTGGCAGCCAGCAGTCCCTTGAGGCAGCAGCAGCAGGTGCAGGGTGGCAGCCAGCAGTCCCTTGAGGCAGCAGGTGGAGGGTTGTCAGTCAGCAGTCCCTTGAGGCAGCAGGTGCAGGGTGGCAGCCAGCAGTCCCTTGAGGCAGCAGCAGCAGGTGCAGGGTGGCAGCCAGCAGTCCCTTGAGGCAGTAGGTGGAGGGTTGTCAGTCAGCAGTCCCTGGTAGCTGTGGGAATGTGGTGCGCCCTCCCACACATATATAGGCCCCTGGGGCTGTGTCAGTGGTCCCAGGGTGCTGCAATTGGTGTACCAGGTCTGCCTCATTCAAATACATCCAATGTCCGCCTCCGCGGTGGCGGTGCACGCCTACCGCGATTTTCAAACTCGCATCAGGCTACCGCGAGGCTGCTTCCCATTGGCTGCAGGGGCATGGTCCATGCCGGTGACACACCTCAGTGGCCAGGCGGTAGGCACCGCCATATGTCTGCCAGACAGTGCCTGGAGTGACCGTGATTTGGGTAGCAGTGCATGGTGACCGCTATTGTCACATACATATCTGGCGGTGTCTCCCGCGATCGTGCATGGGTTATGTGCAGTGACACACCTCAGTGGCCAGGCGGTAGGCACCGCCATATGTCTGCCAGACAGTGCCTGGAGTGACCGTGATTTGGGGAGCGGTGCATGGTGACCGCTATTGTCACATACATATCTGGCGGTGTCTCCCGCGATCATGCATGGGTTATGTGTGGTGACACACCTCAGTGGCCAGGCGGTAGGCACCGCCATATGTCTGCCAGACAGTGCCTGGAGTGACCGTGATTTGGGGAGCGGTGCATGGTGACCGCTATTGTCACATACATATCTGGCGGTGTCTCCCGCGATCGTGCATGGGTTATGTGCGGTGACACACCTCAGTGGCCAGGCGGTAGTCACCGCCATATGTCTGCCAGACAGTGCCTGGAGTGACCGTGATTTGGGGAGCGGTGCATGGTGACCGCTATTGTCACATACATATCTGGCGGTGTCTCCCGCGATCGTGCATGGGTTATGGGGGGTGACACACCTCAGTGGCCAGGCGGTAGGCACCGCCATATGTCTGCCAGACAGTGCCTGGAGTGACCGTGATTTGGGGAGCGGTGCATGGTGACCGCTATTGTCACATACATATCTGGCGGTGTCTCCCACGATCGTGCATGGGTTATGGGCGGTGACACACCTCAGTGGCCAGGCGGTAGGCACCGCCATATGTCTGCCAGACAGTGCCTGGAGTGACCGTGATTTGGGGAGCGGTGCATGGTGACCGCTATTGTCACATACATATCTGGCGGTGTCTCCCGCGATCGTGCATGGGTTATGGGCGGTGACACACCTCAGTGGCCAGGTGGTAGGCACCGCCATATGTCTGCCAGACAGTGCCTGGAGTGAGCGTTAATGGAGTTGTGGAGTAGCTGTGCTGCACCTAACGTGTCCTCCAGCTCTCTGCATAGGCCAACATGTACAGTGCCCAGTGTCTCAACAATTGAAGGGTCCTCATGAGGGCAAATGCACAAAAGGGACATGTCACTCCACGTCACCAACACATACCATATATGGGTCGCCAATACATTGCATGGGCACATACACTCGCACATGTCACATGTGCTGTGTAATGAAATGTAGACTGTCCAGTTAATGTGTTGCATAGCATATGTAGATAATGGTCAATGTCTGTGTGTGCAATGTAACGCACAATGTCGTCTCATTGACTGGACTAGGGGCATCAGCAACTGGCACATTGTCCAATGCACATGCACACACGTGTCCCCCACGCTCAGCCGGTGGTCAGTGTGTAGTTGATGTGTGCCATGTGCAACCTGTGTTGGGAGGTGTATCAGGGCCAGCAACATGGTGTGTTCGGGTAGTATTGCAATTATTAACATATGCTGGGGGTCATACTCACAGGTATGCACACATATCTGTTAGTATATCACACTGTGCATGCGAATGAGCTGGAGGGGTGCACAGATAATTGCTGCTGGGAAGGGGACAGGTGTACGAGTAGTGTGCCTGATGTGAACCTACTTGTGAAGTGCCCTGTCGGTTAATGGTGCATGTTGTAAGACTTGGGAATGTGTCTGTAGAAGAAATTGATGTGATGCACATATCATGGTCTTCTGCATTGGCATCTGTGCACTGTGATCTGTCCTAGGAGGAGGAGGCACAATATCCATCGTCCATTCACAGTCCTGGCAGACATGGAGAATGAGGAAATAATCCGCAAATTCAGGCTGGACCGACAAACCCTGCAGAACCTATGTGCCATGTTGGAGCCCCACCTGCAGCCACGTCGGACATATCCAACAGCTTTCACCGCAACATCTAAGGTGATGGCATGCCTGCATTTCTTTGCAACGGGCTCATTCCAGCACACGGTCGCAAGTGCAGGCGGGATGTCACAGCCGATGTTCAGCATGGTGCTGAGGGATGTCCTGTCAGCCATGATGCTGTACAAAGACAGATATATCCATTTTCCCAGGGGGCCTGAGTTGGTGGCTGTGAAGGGCGATTTCTATGCCCTTGGACATATCCCCCATGTCATTGGTGCAATTGATTGCACACATGTTGGGCTTGTGCCACCACAGGCACGTGAACAGGTTTACCGCAATAGAAAGCATTCACACTCGGTAAATGTTCAAGTGGTGTGCCTGGCGGACATGATCATCTCACACGTGTGTGCCAAGTTTCCCGGCTCAGCCCATGATGCCCACATCTTGCGCAGCAGCATCGTTCCTCAGTTGATGGCCAATCTGCTTCCTGAGCGTGCATGGCTTGTGGGTGAGTATATATAGTGGATTAGAGTGGTGTGTGTGTGTGACATGCTGTTGTGTTGCATTTTGGGACTGCAAGGTTAATCTGTGTCTCTCACACCCAGGTGACTCGGCATATCCAAACCGCCCGTGGTTGCTGAGCCCATTGCGGAACCCCGTCACGCCAGCTGATGTGCGATACAATGATGCCCATGGGAGGACACGGCGTGTGATAAAACGGACATTTGGTCTCCTAAAATCAAGATTTCGGTGCCTGGACCGTACTGGGGGGGCCCTTATGTACTCGCCAGGGAAGGTGTGTCAGATAGTGGTGGCATGCTGCATGCTCCACAACCTGGCCATTCGCAAGGCAATACCCCTGATCCTGGATGACGATGATGAGCAGCCAAGGCCGCCGCCTGCAAATCAAGCCGGATCCAGTGACGAGGGCAGTGGAGAGGAGGAAGGGGTCGACATGCGTCGACAGCTCATCACCCGCTACTTCACTTGAAGGTGAGTGACGATGTAGAAGGGACGAAATGGTCTGATGGTGTTGCTGTTGCTGTGTGGGTGTATGTGAGCTTGCTGACTGCAGCTTGGTGTTGACTCATTGCTGCCTGCCAATGTATGTGTGATTGGTTAGTGTAATACAGATTGTCTCTATGGTGACTGTTGCTCTGTGTAAAGTTTGTAGATCTGAGTACCTTGTTGACAAGTGTTGTGTGATGTGTGCAATGCCACACCCATACAAGTGACTCTTGTTCTGCGGTTTTCCCTAGGTCCCTTCAGCATCTCACTTGTTACCTACATTCCATTCCCCTGGACCATGTCCTACACGGTGAAGGTTGCACATCCTGTATTAAAGACGGAGCAGACACAACAACATGTGTGTAAGGTGTATTTATTTACAACTGTGACATGCAAGGGTGGAGAAAATGTGAAGGGGGAATTGAAGAAGTGAGTTGACAGTCATGGTAAATGAGATACTTGAGTAGTCCCCACAATGATGTGGAGACCCAGTCCAACAGATGGATGCCATTCACATGGCAGTGTGGTGAAGGATAGTCCAAAAGGTCAATGCAGTGGTGCAGTGGTCTGCCATCATGTCTGGTTCGGGGACTGGCGTTTGGCAGGTGCTTGGGCACGTGAGTCCCCCTGGCCTTTCCTTGGACGGCCCCTCTTGCGCTTCACTGGAGGGGCCACTGCTGCAGGGGCAGTGGTGTCTGAGGACTCACCCCCCTCTGTGGACGCAGGGGAGGATGATGAAGTGTCATCCTGCTACCCAACGGGGGGAGTCAGAGGGGTAGAATGTTGCGCTTGCCTGTCCCTCAGAACCGCCACTAGCTGCCCCAAAAGGTACACAATCTGTCCCATGCGTGTGTCCATGGACCTCAGCAGCAGGAGGTGCTCCAGAGATTCTTCCTCTAACCGGCCCATTCGTCCCTGGGCCTGTTGGTATGCCCCAAGGACTCTGTCGATGTGGCCCAGGGCTTCCGTCCCAGGATCAGTCCCCCTCTGCATGAGCCTGTCCCGACCAGCTGCACTGCTGCCACGGTCCTGTCCGGTCCTCACATTGGCCCGCTGCATCCTCTCCCTGGCCTCTGCAGTCGATGTGGTGGGCTGCTCAACCCCTGGGGCAGGGAGGGTGTTGCGGACAGCTGTGGTGGTGGTGGTGGTGGTAGCAGTGGTTGACACACAGGCCGTGACAGCAGCTGTCAGAGGATGGTCAGGGGCTGCAGCTTATGTGGTTGGGGGGGCAATGGTTGCCTGGGACTGGTTGCGGCCTGCCACACCAGATGGGCCAGCGTGGAGCTCCTCATCCAATGACTCCAGGGAGTCCTCATCCAGTTGTCTCTGTTCCGGGGGGGGTGGACTGGCTCTGCAGGGTGGTGTCATCCTCTGCAGTGAGTTCTTGGTCACCTGTGGGTCAGATGAGAAATGGTCATTGTGTTGCACCCATCAAAGTTTGTGTTAGCAGTGTTACATCAACTGTTTGTACATCCAGCAGTTGTTCACTGTACAAATTAGCATTGACCGACATCCAGTGATGCATTGCAAGCTGTTGTGGTACATACATTACTTGTCCATATTGGGAGTTGTCAAGACATGACATGCACAATATAATTTTTTGACATTGACAGTCTCATGTTGGCATCCTGTTATTGATCTATCATATGTCATCCATTTATGCGTATGTGTCACTTGTAGAGCCCTTGTAGCGGTTCTCTCTGCACAGTGAGTGAGCATTGTAGTTTCATGCATACCTTTTCAATGTGGTGTAGATATCTGTATTTGCAATTCCAGACATGCTTAAGTTTGCTTTAATTAGATCCTAGGTGGTCTGGACCACTGCTACTGTCAGATGGCATGTAGTGGTGTGCATGGTTGTGCTCGGAGTTCCATCGTCATGTGTTTCAGTCATTCACACTTTGATTGCTGTCACAGTTTCATTTTCTTAGGTGTGTGCACACTATAGTTGCCAATGCTATCTGGGTGTGCAGTTGTGCATTGAGAGGCCTGGTGTCCTATGCCAACATGTTTTTTTAAATGCATATCTGGCTGCATGTTGTGGCTGTTGATATGTTGTGTTTGCTGTGTTTTCCTTGTATTTGTGAGACCTCTCCGTGTGTGTAGGATGAGGGCTTCCATCTTGGTCCAGTGTGGGACAAGTCAGCATGATATGTCCACATGCCAGTTCTTTTGAAGTGTACATTGCAATGACTGACACATGCATGTTGGTGCCAGGAAGTAATGGGTCTTGTGTGGTGGCGGTCAGGTGGGCCCGTGTGAGTTGTTGTGCAAGCTTCCCAGCCCCACACACCCCGACCTGTGAGATGCGGTTACCTACCTGTGAGTTGGGTGGGTAGCATACATTGCCTGCCACATGCTTCTTATTGGGGGTGTAGTGTCCCATCCTCCATAGTGGTGGAACAGCATGCATGTTGCATTTTGTGGGACGGATAGCCAAACACACTGCACCGTCTCACTGTGAAGATGGCTAACTACCGTTTGGGGTGAAGGTGAGCAATGACATGGCTATGTGACTTGGTAGAAATCTTTAGATGGAATGTGCGTGTGGTGAGCATGATGTGTGTGTGGCTTTTTGTACCCATTGATTTCAGATTACATTTGGTCATGGGGTATAGCCCCCCATCACTGTTGTCCCACCTATCTGGCTGTGGGGTTCAGTCCCCCAACATTTGAAGGCAGAATAGGCATGGGGTATAGCCCCCCCATCACTGTTGTCCCACCTATCTGGCTGTGGGGTTCACTCCCCCGACATTTGAAGGCACAATAGGGCAAGGTGTATGGTCTCGTAGCACAGTGGTGACATACAGCAGGGTGAAGATCTCACCCAGCATACATTTCCACACTGTCATGGTTTCATGGTATTTGTGGACCTGAGAACATGAGCCCAGTACTGGTGTAGCAGTTGTTCCAGGGCATCCATACACTGACATGTTGTGGTCAACAGTGGTGTGTGTGTGAGATGTACTCAGCCCTGTGCAAACAATGTATGGTTTTGGGGCCAGACTATACCAGCACTGTTCAGACAGACAGTGTGAGATGTGAACATTGTCAATGCATACACACATTGGTGGTCCAAACAAGACACCTTTGAAAATGTAATTCAGACAAGGTGCTGTTCTGCAATTCAGTGCAGCACTGTGGTAGCTGGGTGTGTTGAAGGACATTTGGGATCTGCTTAGTTTAGCATTGTGAGTCCCAGCTGCAGTGTAGTTTTTGGGTGCACTGCACTTCCACTGTTTACATTGCAACACTGTGGTATGACATGGGTGATTTGCACTTTGCCATACAAACGGCCAGACACTGCTGCAGGGCAGCATGATCGTTGTTAGTGTTGCAGTGTGTGATGCCTGGCACAGTGTACACAATGTGGGTCAATTTTGAACAGAGACTTGTGCATGGTGACTACAACACAACTGTTTTGCATTATTTGTGTTGGTGACTGTGGACTAAGTGGCATGGTGTCATGTGCGGCTGCACATACGTCACATGCCTATGAGTGGGACTAGTGCTCCATCCTGCTCAGCTGTGGGCCAAGGGGGCCTGGTGGGAGTTGTAGTGCAGGCCTCCCACACACCCACACACCTCCCGGTAAAGATGGCTACCTACCTGTTAGGTGAGGGTGTAGCACACAATGGCTGAGGCATGCTTCTGGGTGGGGGCAGTGTTCTATCCTGCTCAGCTGTGGGCCAAGGGGGCCTGGTGGGAGTTGTAGTGCAGGCCTCCAAAACACCCACCCACCTCCCGGTAAAGATGGCTACCTACCTGTTAGGTGAGGGTGTAGCACACAATGGCTGAGGCATGCTTCTGGGTGGGGGCAGTGCTCTATCCTGCTCAGCTGTGGGCCAAGGGGGCCTGGTGGGAGTTGTAGTGCAGGCCTCCCAAACACCCACCCACCTCCCGGTAAAGATGGCTACCTACCTGTTAGGTGAGGGTGTAGCACACAATGGCTGAGGCATGCTTCTGGGTGGGGGCAGTGCTCTATCCTGCTCAGCTGTGGGCCAAGGGGGCCTGGTGGGAGTTGTAGTACAGGCCTCCCAAACACCCACCCACCTCCCGGTGAAGATGGCTACCTACCTGTTAGGTGAGGGTATAGCACACAATGGCTGAGGCATGCTTCTGGGTGGGGGCAGTGCTCTATCCTGCTCAGCTGTGGGACAAGGGGGCCTGGTGGGAGTTGTAGTGCAGGTCTCCCAAACACCCACCCACCTCCCGGTAAAGATGGCTACCTACCTGTTAGGTGAGGGTGTAGCACACAATGGCTGAGGCATGCTTCTGGGTGGGGGCAGTGCTCCATCCTGCTCAGCTGTGGGCCAAGGGGGCCTGGTGGGAGTTGTAGTGCAGGCCTCCCAAACACCCACCCACCTCCCGGTGAAGATGGCTACCTACCTGTTAGGTGAGGGTGTAGCACACAATGGCTGAGGCATGCTTCTGGGTGGGGGCAGTGCTCTATCCTGCTCAGCTGTGGGACAAGGGGGCCTGGTGGGAGTTGTAGTGCAGGCCTCCCAAACACCCACCCACCTCCCGGTAAAGATGGCTACCTACCTGTTAGGTGAGGGTGTAGCACACAATGGCTGAGGCATGCTTCTGGGTGGGGGCAGTGCTCCATCCTGCTCAGCTGTGGGACAAGGGGGCCTGGTGGGAGTTGTAGTGCAGGCCTCCCAAACACCCACCCACCTCCCTGTGAAGATGGCTACCTACCTGTTAGGTGAGGGTGTAGCACACAATGGCTGAGGCTTGCTTCTGGGTGGAGGAGGGCTACATCCTGCTCAGCAGTGGGACAAGGGGGCCTGGTGGGAGTTGCAGTGCTGGCAGCATGTACACATGTACCCATGGTGATGTTGCTAACTACCTTTGGGGGGCTTCAGGGGGAGTGTCTGTTGTATCTGTGAGAGATGTGTTGGGGGGAGTGTTGTGCACATGAATGAATTTGTACCTAGGAGGTATTATTTTGTAATAGGGCAAGACAGTACATTTGTGTGATGTTAGGCATTTGTTTGTACTTACCAGCCTCCACTCCCCCGGGTATTCCTGAGAAACTCTCTGGATGTAGAATGCCAAGCACCTTCTCCTCCCATTCAGTGAATGTTTTGAGTGGAACGGGAGGGCCACTGCCTGTCCTGCGAGCCAGCTCATGGTTCTTGGCTCTCTTCTTTTTGACCACTGCCTTCAGATCGTGCCACCTCTTCACGATTTCATCTCCATTGCGTGGCACGGTCCCTACTGCATTGACCTTCTCTACTATCCTTCTCCACATTTGCGTCCTTGTTGCTAGTGGTGTCTGTTGGACCTGGTTACCAAACAATTGTGGTTCTACCCTGATTATCTCATCGACCATGACCCTCAACTCACTCTCACTGAATTTGGGCATTCTCTGTGGTGACATGGTGTATGATGTGTCAAGGTGTTTAGGGTGCAGGTTTGGGAGTGGTAGTGGTGGTTGTGATGTGTATGGTGTGTGCTGTGCAAAGGTGTTAGAGGTGCAGGTGTGGAAGTGGTGGTGATGGTGGTGATGTGTGTGTGTTGTGCAGATTTGCCTCTCCTGTCATCTGTGGTGGATGTCCCCTCAGTTGTGGAGTTTTGCAAAGGATTGTGGTCTGTAGGGGGCTGGATTTATACTGGTGTCTGTGGGTGTGTCAGGATGGGGTATTGGTTGCAGGTGTGGTGTGTGTGTGTGTACCTGGGATTTGTAGTTTTGGAGTTTCCCATGGGGGTGTGTCTTTGGGCTGTGTTAGCTATTTTTGGGTGCAAGCCTTGTACGGTTGGTGCACTTTGTGGCCATGTTGTGTGTTTTTCTAGCGACTGCCATTTTTTTAACGGAGCATCCGCAGTGGTGGCTCGGCTATGGCGCTTCCGCCGTCTCACTGATTCTTCAATGTTGTCGACCGCGGCGGTCGGAAATAGCGCACTGCACCGCGGGGATGTCGGGAATATCATAATTTTGATGGCGGTGTCTCCGCTGTGGTTGCGGGCGTTTGGCCTGTTTCCGCTGCGAAACCGACTGCCGCGGACGGGTTTGGGCCCTTTCCGCAGGCGTACAGCGGATTCTCGGGTCTCCTTTCCACCGCGGTTGGAGTTTTACCGCCGAGGATCCTAATCTAGCCGTCGGTTTTCCCGCGGTAGCGGCGGGCGGTGTTTTCCCGCTACCATGGCGGTCAGTTTTTTTTCCGTCCACCATCGTAATGACCTCCTTAGATTTTTGTTTTTTAATTTTAAGATAGTTAGCCAGAGATTTACCAGTCTTATTACTACCACCATACATTTTAGCATTAAACTTGAACAAGCTACCGCAAGCATTAACCCGTGACTGCATTTTAGCCTTAATAAGTTTAGATAATGTATCAGTGTGATTTGCAGAAAAATATTCATGTTCTAAGAATTTAATTTGGTTTAAGAGTATCATTGATTCTTTAAGCGCCTTCCTCTTTTCTTTTTTGCAACAAAATCTATAATAAATCCCCTCGAAGTTGCTTTAAAGGCATCCCAAACAAAGTTCATCTGTGAATCAGAGGGAAGGTTATTCTCAAAATATTCATGCAGATACAATGTAAAATGCTCTGTAAATTGGTTGTCAAGCAGAAGAGCATTATTGAATCTCCACCTATGTGAAGAGGATATAGTGGTAGGATACTCCAAATCAACTATGACAGGGGCTTGGTCTGAGGTAAGTATTAAACCTATCTCGTCATGTGTCAGGAATTGAAGAATAGTGTTGTACCTTACCAGACGTGTATTTTACGAGTTAAGATCAAGTTGCAAGATGGTAAATCAGTACAAAAGGATGGTAATCATGTACATCAGCCCATCAGCCCCACCAGGAGCAGCCTGCCTGCTGTTCAACCCATCTTCCAACTGTCACACCTCACCCACACAGGCACCCAAACATTCCAAGCATCACTGTCACTCCAACATTCTACTCTCAACACTCACACTGGCTGAGCAGTAGGGAGATAGGTAAACTGGGATACACATAAGTAAATAACTAGGATATAACAAATAGATTGAGAGAAAAATGTGTAATCTATTCCAGAATGGGATCTGTGAACGGGAGAGAAAAAGTGAATTCTAAAATATGAAGGATTTGAAGTTCTCCAAACATCTATCAGTCCTCTATAGGAAAAAGCTCTTTGAAAAGCCTTATGCATTTTATTAGGAATAAATTTGTTTTGAGATTTGCGATCTAAAAAGGATCCATAAGTTGATTACAATCCCCACCCACTATAAGGATTTCCGATGTGTGGGAAGATAAGAGAGTGGAAATATTATTCCAAAATGCTAAGTCTACACCATTAGGGCCATAAACATTACAAATAGAAAACAGGGTATCATTTATCTTAATCTCTAACAAAAGCCATCTACCATTATCGTCTTTACCCTCATTCTGCAGTTGAATACATAACGATTTATGAAACAATATTATAACACCATTCTTATTATTTATGGCAGGAGAGCAAAAAACACTCCCAACCCATTGCCTACGTAAAGCAGTTATATCTTGATCTTTAAGATGTGTCTCTTGTAATAAAGCTACTTGACATTTCAATTTTGATAGATGAGACAACACCCTTTGCTTTTTAACTTGGTTACAAGTGCCTTTAATGGTCTAGGAGACAATACGTAAACCACTCTTTGTAGAGACACATAGAGAACTATTAAAATGGACATAGTAGAGAACCTAGAGTAGATGTAAGACATAACTAACCATAGCAACTCAGATAGAAACTGGTGGAAATCAGAATATACATTACTACATAGAAACAAAAGAAAAACTGTACTGAAAAAGAATATATATAGGGATTTGAAAAAAGAAAGAGAAGAAAGAAGGAGAAGAAGGAGAGTGAAAGAACTCCCCAAGACATATGTAGAAGGAGAATGACAAAAAGTCGAAAGACTTTAGCCATAAGTATAAAGAACAAGAGAAACAATGACGCAGAAAGGAGGGGACGAGAAAATATAGAGCCACTCTTTAGGTGAGGAACAGAGGAGAAATAAGTCAAGTAAAAAACACATATTGGAGGAACAGTCAACAAAAAAAAAAAAACAATATTAAGATCAAACAAACATGGCACCAATAGAACTTACCAAACGCTACAGCGAACAGTGTGGATGGACAAAATGGGAACACTGGAACAAAGACATTAAGGAAAAGAGACAACTTGATCCGTAAGACAGGGGAGGACAGGGAACCTGTAAAGAGAAAAAAGAGATTAAAAGAAGAAAAATTAAGATTTACTAAGTACCATATCTTCTCCTTTATGAGTGTGTATACATTTCATAAGCTCGGCAGGACCCTCAAAGGTAGTTGATCTGTCCTTATAAGTGACCTTGAAAAACAAGGATGAATAAGGCCATAGCGAGCATTCATAGAACAAAGCATTGGTCTGAGGTTGAAAAACTCCTTCCGACGAGTAGCAGTAGCCTTGGAGACATCCTGACTGAAGAAAATCTTGTGACCAGACCAAAGCATTTGCTTGTGTTGCTTGGCTGCTGTAAGCACCATCATGAGATCGGAATACTGGAAAAAAAAGGCAATAATCCCTCTTGGTCGATTCGATGCCGAGGCTTGTGAAGGAACAATCCTCTGCGCCCTCTGAATATTGAGATAACAGATTTTTACAAACCAACTATCTTAGTAAAATGGAGCTTCAAAAAATTTATCATATCAGGGCCTTCAGATCCTTCTGGTATGCCATATACGTGCAGGTTATTGCGCCTCTTGCGATTTTTAAGGTCCTCTGCTACCTTTTTTAGTTGAGTCACCTCATTAGTTAATATATCAACTTTAGCGATCACATCTTGAGCATCATTAACTCTCTGCTCAACCTCTGAAAGTCTGGAGTCCAAACGAGACCACTTCTCCTCAATTCTCTGAAGCCCCGCCCTGGTATCCTCCATGAAGGGTCTCATATTTCTTAGTTTCTCCATAATATCTTCCAATGTCAAAGGCAGTGGTGATTTATTTGGAGAGAAAGGGTCTTTTTTCACTCTTTTGTTTGCATTGCCTCCAGACTCCTTGCGACCATTATCTTTAGAGGTGATAGAGACTTGTACTTTTGATGAATGTGCGGACTCCATTGTGACTCAGATTGGGATAAAGGTGCCTACCTAATAGCTACACAGAAAAGAACACCAAGGCCCACTGCTAAAATAAAAGGACCTGATTTAGAGTCAGAAGATGGGTCACAAAGTGATAAAAATAAGCCAAATTGCCGCTCTGTATTCACCCTCAACAAGCCAATCCGCTGTTAAAATTATACCCAAAAACTTATTCAGTGGATTTTGAGCATAGAATAATAACAAAGTGCTCAAATTTGTTCATCTTCATGAGACATATGGAATTCCAATGTAGACTGGGTAGAAAACTAGGTGGAAAACACAAAGCACGCACCCTGTCTGAGAGGGAAAAAAAACGAGCTCTCAAGATGGCAGCCATATTCCTGAACGTAACAGGAGCGGCGGGGAAACGAAACCACAGCAAGAAGTAGACCAGTTAAACTTGCCCCGCTGCTCCCCGGAACTTCCTACAAGACTCGCCATGTTCAAACGAGCCGCATAGTCGGTGAAAGCGTTTCTCGAGGCAAAAGGTTCCTCGGCGCCTCAGGAGGAACGCTAAAGAGTGGCTATCTTGTCTCACCGCCACTCGCGCTCCTCTGCAGCACAATACTTTTGAACCAATATTTTTGTAATTCAGCACTCTAATATTCGGTGGTGAAGAGTGATATTCCTGATTTTTACAACTGACCCAGCATTTTACCATCCTGAGTCATGTAACTGTCTACATTTTTGCCACGGGTCTGTGGATAGAGTTAAAATAACGTGCAGATGACACTGCTAAAACCTCCAGTCACAAACATAATTCAGACTAGATACTGCTGCAATTACCAGCTTATTTGTGTTGACTGCTTAGCTTTTTGAGCAATCTCTTCGAATGGAAGTCTGCTTGCTGCAGCAGTGCTGACAGCATTTTCAGAGATTTTAAGTTTCCCAGCCCCATGCTTGAGTAGCTAATCCAGTATTTTCTTTGCATTCTAACATTTGTATAGTCCCTATGATCGCATTATAAAATCAGAACTAAAGGTCTCAGAAGGAAAAGAAATAAACAGGACTGAATGAGCTTGCAGGACATAGACCTGGGCATGTTGAGAAGGCTGATTCTGTCAGCCAAGACCTATGGTGGGCAAAGCCCACTGCTAGGATACTGTCTAGCTTTATTTTGCATGATGCCATTCTTCTATGCAGAAAAATAAATCAGAGCTGGTCTTGGTAGAAATGGTAGGTGGACCAGGTTCACCAGAAGCCATAATGGTTAAAATCTTTATAATTTACAGATGATAGTTATGCCTGATGTTTTCAAGGTAGTAGATTTTTTTCCACAACATTAGGGAGAGTGGTGCTTTGTCTTATGCAGACTTATTAACTCAAACAGTGCCAATGTATGGCACACAGAATCAGCGTATTTAACTTCAGCACCTGGTTAAGAGACTTTATCACACTCTGATTACAAAGATGGACTAGAAACCCTAACAAAGAGTTTGTTTGTAGATCATTGGTAGGGTCTCCACACATTTGCAATCCATAACAAGGTTTTCAGCATCCCTAAGATGTGGGAGGTGCCTAGAGTCATTTATTTCTACTGATGGGAATAGTAGGCATGGTTTCCCAGCTGCTCATAGAGTGGTGATTCTGCCAAGACATGCCCTCTCTCCAAAGCCCTTTCTCCTCCCGTTCAGGATCACACAATAGAATTTGTCCAAATATTGCTTATGTCTTATCCAGATAACATGATTATATTGGCACACTATTAGATCCTTTAGCAGCACTTGCACCTGAGCTCTTTTACCCCTTTATTTTCTGTACCGTCAGTCCCCTCTCCCTCCACTTCAGCATCAACCAGACATACCCTAATGCAGCACTCATTCCTCATTTGATTCTGCCATATATTACAAAATTCAGCATCACTGATCCCTCAAGCTTTTAGGCCCCTGTGTCCTGGATCCCATTGCTGTATTTTCTGCCAGTAAGCCTTTATTTCTGTTTACTGATAGATAACAGTTTTTGAATTACAATTAACAAGTCAAACAGCATTAGTCTATTACCTTCTTTCCAGCCTCTAAATAATATCTAGTGCACCAAAGCTGATTTTTTATGCTCAGGCATTTGATTTATTAATGTGGGAGTTCAAAGTCACCGCCTGTCACAAATGCTAGAAATATTTTATTCAATTTTCAATACAAAAGATTTATCATATGGTTTGACTACTTCCTAAAAAATGGCTATTTCTGTGAGCAGTCCTAAATAATGTGCTTATAACTTCTTCTTCTTACACAACCTTATTTATCTTAACAAGATTCGGAAGTCATAACCTTTTAATGTTTACAAGGTTCAGAATACCCTAAGCAAAATGTTATACATGGTGAACTTGGAGTTTGTGTCACTAGGCCCTCCATTCCAAAAGCTCAATGCTGCAACCATGGCAAAAGCTATGAACTGGAAATTGCAAAGCATTACACTTAGGATTTGTTTTCTGGTATAGAGCCATACATGTGACTTTGTAGCCGTGGACTGATTTCATTGCAATGGCTGCTTTCTACAAAGACAGAGGATGCAAAAGAAATGCACAACTGCCAGGGTCAGACTGGGAACCCAAAGCAGCCCTGGCAATTTTGTCGGGCCAGCCCGTTGGGGGGAAGGGGAGATGCAAGTGGGAGGCACTGCTGTTTTTGGTACTGGGGCTGATATTGCAGCACCACTGCAAACCGACCCCCAGTAAGAAAACCGGACCCCACAATTACCAACCGGCCCCCATCCTTCCAGACTCCCAGGGAAACGCCCGATGTCCGCTACCGCCAGTCAGTCCCTGACAACCGCCATTTGCTGTATACATCAAGCCATCTCCTGTAACTTGTAGTGTCTTAGGACTAGGAGAACTAGGACCCCGCGACCCTGGGCGTACTCAATGAAAGAACTATGTAATAATTTGTGAGGTGTTAAAGTGTGGCTATTAATGGTTATGAGATCACGAGAATTTCAGTTTGAATGTTGTACACTGATGAATAAAGACATTGGTTATGAGCTCTGTGTTGTCATGTTCTTGTGCATGCTCCCGGGTTGGGGAGGCTGTGACAACTGGTGAGGAGTAAGGAATACGTGCCCCGAAAAAATAAGACTGCTCTCCCTAAGAGTTTGCAAGGATACACCAAACTTTTTGTGTGTGCTACATGCACCCCAAGCCGGTGCAAAGGAGCCTGCAGTTGGCGTATGTGGAGTGCAAGTTCCACTCCAGACAGTGCAAGGCTTCATGGAGATGTTGAAGGCCTGGCAGAGGAGCTCTGTGAGATAAGCCTACCAAGATTTGCCAGCCAGGCTGTAGACGAATACGGTGCTGTGACACAACACCGAGCCATTATTCATACAAAGAGAACACTGCAGGCGGCGACAACCAGGTACGACATTCAAGGCAGCAACAACCAGCTATAACATAAAAGGTAGTGACAACCAGGTATGAGAAACTGAGATATACTCACCAGTGAAAATAAACTGTTCTAAGATTGCCAAGGATGACTGAAACCTGTTGCAGAGGCCAATTTGTGCATAGTAGAGGATAGCATTGAGCGAGGTGACTCAAACTCATGGCCTGCAGTTATCAAAATATCGACACACAACCAAGTGAGGGAACTAGAGGCTACGGGGTATTCAGGGTGAGCTGGCCTCCAAACCTATTATGCACAAACAAAAATATTCTACCCTGAATAAATAGTCGTTTGAGAATAGTGACCAAATTCTGACAAGCACTAAGCGCTAAATTAGTGGGGGGCTGGACATTCAAAAAATGTACATGACTGTCTTCGCACACCACCAGGTATCATGCTTCATCATTGGCAGTCCTCGCTCTCTAGAAACCACGTTTGGTAGAGAGCGGGCCTACACCTGGAGACAGGGAGGCACTTTGAAAACCTAAGTGAAGGCCCTTGAGAAAGTGATTTTTAAAAACCAATGTAAAAACCAAAATACATTTATTCGCTGGGTATTTACTTGGTATTAAAAACTAAAGTGTGGGGATTGGGGGAACTAATACCACGTCACCACCTTTATCGTCAACATGTTTCAGCCATTATGGCCCAAAGGGTCAGTGGCATTCATCAGGACGAAAAAATTAGGGCTCCTATCTTACCAAATCCGGTCAGATGTTACCACTGTCTAGGATGACCTGTGTCATCCTCTAACTAAACGGTATTTCTTAAACCCCAAGGCAGGGTCCTAATTACCCCATGGGAAGAGGTAAAGAGGGACCCCTGTACGCACCTTGAGGCAAGTGTGACAACAGGGGTCCCTCTTCCCATGAGTCGGTCGGAAGGGCTCCGTCGCGGTAGGGAAGATTCTGACTGCCTCCGCCCAACATCGTAATGAGCCCCATAGAGTATAGCTTTTGAATTTTTTCATTAAAGAAATCAGAGTGACTAGAACAGAGAGCAGGATAAGGATGAGAGGCACTTTTTGTCACTTCTGGTATGGTAAAAGATTTTACAATATTAAAAATTTCTTTAGAAGAACACCTCGAGAAGTGCTCTCTCATCGTTTGTCGCATAAGTTTGCAAAATTTTGTAAGGGCCGCCTTATAGGTGAGTTTTGCTGTGGGATCATAAGACTTTCTTCAGCTGCGCTCCAGCCTCTTACAGAGGCTTTTCTCTGCTCTAAGTTCAGCAGAGAAGCAGGAGGTGGATACCTTAACTCTACTGGCTGTTACTGTTTTTAAAGGAGCAAGGGTGTCCAATGCGAATCACTGACAAAATATCGAAAGACATATTATCGAGCTACAATTATATCGATACAAAATTATCGATAACATTAATATCGACATCATATACCTATTTAAATAATTACAAAAATATCGAGGATATAATATCGAAGTACATAAATATCTATTTCACAAATATGGCTAACATACTTATCGAAATTCTAAAATATCGACCTTCATTAAAATACATTAACTAGGTAAAAAATATCGTACACAAAAATATCGACAACACTAATATCGTAAAATTAAATATATCGACTATATAAAACTATAATAAATATAAAAATAAAACGACATAAAAATAATTAAATGACTAAAAACACAATACTAAATTAATAAATGACAATAACTATTTTACTACACTAAAAAATTAATTAACACAGCAAAAAATTACTAAAATATTATTAACAACATTACTACATTAAACATTAATAATATTAAATATTACTATTACAATTCCAATATATAATATAATACATAACAAAAGCTATTTAAAAATATATACAAAATTATACATAACTTACTACTAATTAGCGTTTTCCTTATTTGGAAACTAACTACCAAAACATGTTAAAAAAAATACAAATTAACCAATAGAAAAACTGCAAATTCAAACTAACCAATAAAATCGAAATTACAACATCCAACACACTATATAAACAGTTAAACTTCATTCCTATTCCACACCAAAAAGAAAGAAAACTAAAGAAGGAGAAACTCTACAGGAATTCAACTACAAATATAAGAAGATCAACATATACCCAATAATTAACTCTATCAAAAGTAAGTAAACTAAATTAAAAGAAATAATACTAAAAGTAAAAAACTTTAATCAATAATATACATAACCTATAAATTAATCAATGTCTTCTTTCTATTTTATATTACCACTACAGGAAACTCTAGAGGAAACTAACAAACTACAGAAAAGCCCAAAAAAAATATACAACTAACAAAGTAAGTATTTACCAACAAATCTTAAACAAATAGATTAAACAACAACGCAAAGTCAAAACCAATCCCCAATCCCCTACCCACCCCCTATAAAAAATATATAAACAAATAATAAAACAATTTTTTTTTTTTTTTCAGACAAACAAAATACAGAAAGAACATTCCACAACTAAAGAATAAACGTCGTCAAACTGAAATACATAAAGACCAACTTTGTAAGTATATTGTAAATAAATGTTTATTTGCTTAAATTAAAATACATAGAACAACATAGATAATAACAATAATATATATTTTTCATAGATTAACCTACATCAAAATGACTGAAGGAGCCGAATTTATAACAAGCCAGAAAGGGAAAATGTTACTATGCTAAATGGGATATACTTACACACAAGAAAAACAATTTGGATTAAAAGTTAACTGGAAATGCTGTAAATACTACTCTGATAAATGTTACGGGCGTGCTACAACTAGGGAAACAACAGTACTGTATACTAGAGAACATAACCACCCACCAAACGTAACAGAAATAGAAGTCAGATCTGCATTAGAAACAATAAAAGAAGCTAGTACAAGTTCTCAAAAACCTACAAGTGTAATTTTAAAAGAGCAGCTTCCCTAAATTCCTAAAACTGCTACTACACAAATGCCATCTGTAGCTTCACTAAAGAGAACTATAGCACGTACTAAAAAAATTACTACTACTTCCACCCCAATTCCTAGAACATATAGGGGCCGATTCCGATTCAGGCAGGAAATCTCTCCGACCGAGCCGGACCCGGAGAGATTTCCGACCGAATCGGACCCTAGCAGTCCGACCGAACGAGTACGATGCGTTTGCATGCTATCGGACTCGATTCGGTCGGACTCCCATTGAAGTCAATGGGAGCCGGTCGTACAACGCGTACGCGGGCTCCCATTGACTCAATGGGTGCGAGGCGAACAAGGGCGCCCCCTATAGCGGGTACGCGTCGAAGCGGGTCGCGCCGTACACGCACAGGTAGGGGGGACCCATGGGTCCCCCCTGTGTGCGACTCGCGCGGCTAGTCATACAGGGGGGTCCGACACGGACCCCCAAAGTGCGGCTCCGACTGCTCTCTCGAGCCGGACGGCGCGAGTCGGTCGGACTGCTTGCGGCGCGCATCGTACTTACCCGGCCGGGGAACGTCTCCATTGCGCGGTGCGAGTCGTGTCCGTGCGAGTCGGTCGGAGCGGTTGGGTCCCGCGAACGAGTCGGTCGGCGATTTCGCGTACGTTCGCATCGTACTCGCTCGTTCGGACGCGCGTACGAATCGGTCGGAAACAGGGCTCCGAATCGGATCCAGTTAAGCCGAATCCGATTCGGAGCCCTACCGGCCGAGATCGGAATCGGCCCCTAAGTGAAGTTATTATAAGTCCTGAACAAAGTATCACTTTAAACAAAGAACCATTTGTCATTTTTGATAATAAAAGCAATGACAAAAGATTAATAATTTTTGGAACTGCAACTAATCTATTAAAACTACAAGAATGTCAATACTGGATGATGGATGGGACTTTTACCAACCGTATACAATACATGGGCTACATCACAATTGCAATATACCATTAATTTACGCATTATTACCAAACAAACAGAACTCCACATACATGGAACTATTAAATAAAATAAAACAAAAAACTAATGACTTTTCTCCACAAAAAATAATCCTAGATTTTGAACAGTCAATGATTAATACTATATTAAAAACACACCCCCATACCTGCATCCAAGGCTGTTACTATCATTTTAATCAGTGCTTATGGAGACACATGCAAAAATTAGCACTAAGCATTGAATATGCAACTAATTCTTCTTTTGCATATCAAATAAAAAAATTAACAGCCCTAGCTTATGTACCTGAGACAGACGTCACAGAATATTACAACATCTTAATAGACAGCACCTTCTACAAACAAAATGAAGCAAAACTAAGTCCACTATTAGACTATTTTGAGGATACATGGGTCGGCAGACTACACAGATCTGGCCACAGAAGAAACCCTAAATTCTTAATACCCTGGTGGAACGTATACAGAAGCACATTAAACGGGGAATCCAAAACTAATAATGCAGTCGAAGGATGGCATAATTCCTTCCTTCAATCAACAGGCAGAACCAAACCAACACTAGAAAAATGTATATCATGCCTACAAAAAGAACAGAGTTATCAGGAGTTCCGAATGGAACAATCCATAACTCAATAAACTCCAAAAACATCAAAACAAACTAAACAAATGTATAAATATCTAGAACAACAAGTAAAATTGTACCCTAGTACAAAGGGCCTGGAATACCTAAACATAATATCCAAAACTCTTCTTTAAAGCATTAATACAAATAAATTACAAATTACTCATCTTTCAAACATACCATAAAAGTAAAATGTATTTATTTTATCACAAAAATAATTACTGTGTGTAACATATTTTTAATTTTTTTATAAAATATATTAACACACATTAATAATATTTATAATAAAATAAAATACAACAATAATAATAAAAAACATTACCCACCCACAATAAATAACTTACCAGGTTTATTCCAAATGCTGTAAAATCCATTTTCTGCTAACACAATCCAAATATAAAAAAAATAGTTTCCCCCAAAAAAATGGAAAAATACAACTGTAGCAAAAATTAATAATCCATGTAGCAAAGGTCCATAGGAAAACCATAAAAAACCCGAAAATGTATAAAATAGTAAAAAACGCTCCAGGAAAACCGAAAAATTTAAAGAAGTGTAACAAATATATTAGTCAATAAAACTAAAAAACACTTTTTTAAAAAAAAAAAACGACTCCTTCCGATACGAAGAACTTCTGAAAATAAAAAGTGTCAAAACAAAAGCACATACATTCCCACCCACATAAAACAACACATAAACACTTACTAACAATACTACTAGCTTTAAATTTGATAAAAATATACATTTAACACCGTAATCCTTACTCTCTAAACAAGCCTACTCAACGTTAACAATACGTAAATACACCACACGTCACTATAACATATAACATTTCCGAATATAACTAATAAACATTTAACTACACTAAACAGTAGCTAACTAGGTTCAAAATATATTTAAAACTTAGTTAAAACAAAGAAAACAAACCTTACCTTTAGCGACGTGATGTCTCCCAACCGCGAGCTTCTCTTCAACCAAAATGAGACAAAACGACATAACCCGGTTACAAAATAAAACGCCCAAAACCTAATAAAAAGTTTAACCATAGAAAATGTAACTCATTTAATGCAGTAAAATGTTACTTTACATGGAAAAAATGTACAACTATTTAAATAAAATAGTACAATTTATTTTGATTTAATAAAAAATTGTGTCATAATGTACCTAATTTGTAAAATTTAAAAAATAAATATTATAATAAATATAATATTTATTATTATAATTACAGAAAAAAATAAATACAATAAAACAATGTATAAACAATTGTTATAAATGTTTTTCATGCAGTATACAAATAAATTTCTATTAAAAACTTGTTTTAAGTTAAAAACATTGTAAAAATTAATTAATATTAATATTTTTAATATTAATATTAATTATAAAATGTAATATGTATGTAACAAAAATAGAAAAATGTTAAACATTTATATTATATGTAAACAGTTTGCACTTTCTTTGTATAAATATATACAATACCTATTACTGTATTAAATATAATTTAAAACACAACATTCTACTGTTTTGTTGATAATTAATATGTACTTTAAAAAAATGTAAAAAATATTGTAAATAAACATAACATATTTTCTGAAATATATGCACTAATATGTTTCTATTGAATTATAATGTAATAAAATATTTTACTGTATTATCCTACTTAAATTAATAAACAATAAAAAATTATAAGAACTACAATAAAAATGGTGTATTTTCTAATTATTTTGATTTTACTTATATTATCTATATTTTACATATATAAAATACAATTTTTTTTGACAAACATTATAATAAATAAATACTGTCAATGTATTAACTACCATTACCCATTTTTTTAATGCAAAATTATCTTATATATTTTTCTAGTACTAAATTTTAATATATTAATAAACATATTACATAAAAATTGAATATTATTTATTATCCTACACTATACTTAATTAATAAAGTATTACAACTACAATATATAATAATTAAATACAGTTACTATACACTAACATATTTTTATATACTATTCCTACCCCAATATAAAATAATTTCAGCAAATGCTGCACAGTGAACATAATTAATTTACTATAACAACTCCAATGCACATTAAATAAAGTAAATGTTGGACACTAAAATTAAATAGTCTTATATTCCCAATTCAATGTAAATTAATTAGGGTAAGTGCTGGACACTAACATAAATAATTTACTGTTCCCACTCCAGTCTATAATAAATTGGGGTAGGTCCTGGACACTAACATAAATAATTTACTATTCCCATTACAGTCTATATTAAATTGGGGTAGATGCTGGACACTAACATAAATAATTTACTATTCACACTGCAGTGTATACTAAATTTGGGTAGGTGCTGGACAGTAAACATAAAAAATTTACTATTCCCACTGCAGTAAATATTAAATTGGGGTAGGTGCTTGACAGTAAACATAAATAATTTACTACTCCCACTGCAGTCTATATTAAATTAGGGTAGGTGCTGGACACTAACATAAATAATGTACTATTCCCACTCCAGTCTATATTAAATTGAAGTAGGTGCTGGACAGTAACATGAACAAATTACTATTCCCACTCCAGTGTCTAATAAATTAGGGTAGGTGCTGGACACTAAACATAAATAATTTACTATTCCAACTCCAGTCTATATAAAATTGGGGTAGGTGCTGGACACTAAACAAAATAAATTTACTATTCCCACTCCAATATATATTAAATTGTGGTAGGTGCTGGACAGTAAACATAAATAATTTACTATTCCCACTCCAGTCTATATTAAATTAGGGTAGGTGCTGGACACTAAACATAAATAATTTACTATTCCCACTCCAGTCTATATTAAATTGGGGTAGGTGCTGGACAGTAGCATGAACAAATTACTATTCCCACTACAATATATAATAAATTATAATAGGTGCTGGACACTAAGGGGTCGATTCCGATGTCGGCCGGAAGCGCACCTAACAGTATTCGTCCGGAAAAAATTCCAGCCGAACGCGTGTTTTCCGACCGACTCGAACACTCTACCGAACGAACAAGTACGATGCGCATAACAGCCCAGATTCCGAGCGAGCCGTACTTACCCATTCCAGCTCCTGTTCCCCGCCCGAGCCGGATCTGTAAACGCCGAATTGAGTCGCACGGAACCAAATACACAGCACCTTCCGGCCGGACTAGTACGATGCGTCTTCCGTACGCGCCGAACTCGTCACTACGTCCGGCATGTTTGAGCATCCGGGCGAGCCGTACATAAGCTCTGTTTCGCGCCACAAGATGATCCACGGCTACGAGACGAACAAGCCTGCTACGAGTACGACTCGAAGACACGAGAAACCCGAACGAGACGATCCAAGCATGAATCCCATTGTGCAGGTCCTACCTATACTCTACATCTATTACCGGGACCGGCACGGACGCATACGGCGCAGACGGTAAGTCAAACACCAACAATACAAACAAACCACACGTACACAAAATATGTCACACACACATAGGGATGCACAAATAACGTACACTAGCAACAGCAGAACCATAGGGCTGGGATGGCCAACACCAATGCCATACACACCCATAGGGGGATGGATGCCTGCCACTACTACCACCCCTACCCAGGGGTGCCTGGATGCCTGCCACTACTACCACCCCTACCCAGGGGGCCCTGGATGCCTGCCACTACTACCACCCCTACCACCCCTACCCAGGGGTGCCTGGATGCCTGCCACTACTACCACCCCTACCCAGGGGGCCCTGGATGCCTGCCACTACTACCACCCCTACCCAGGGGGCCTGGATGCCTGTCACTACCACCACCCCTACTCAGGGGGCTGGATGCCTGCCACTACCACCACCCCTATCCAGGGGGGCTGGATGCATGCCACTACTACCACCCCTACCCAGGGGGCCTGGATGCCTGCCACTACTACCACCCCTAACCAGGGGGCCTGGATGCCTGTCACTACCACCACTCCTACTCAGGGGGGCTGGTTGCCTGCCACTACCACCACCCCTTTCCAGGGGGGCTGGATGCATGTCACTACTACCACCCCTACCCAGGGGGGCCTGGATGCCTGCCACTACTACCACCCCTACCCAGGGGGGCCTGGATGCCTGTCACTACCACCACCCCTACTCAGGGGGGGCTGGATGCCTGCCACTACCACCACCCCTATCCAGGGGGGGCTGGATTCCTGTCACTACTACCATCCGCACCCTTAGGGGGATGGATGCCTGCCACTACTACCATACCCACCCTAAGGGGGATGGATGCCTGCCACTACCACCACCCCTACCCAGGGGGGCCTGGATGCCTGTCACTACCACCACCCCTACTCAGGGGGGGCTGGATGCCTGCCACTACCACCACCCCTATCCAGGGGGGGCTGGATGCATGCCACTACTACCACCCCTACCCAGGGGGGCCTGGATTCCTGCCACTACTACCATACCCACCCTTAGGGGGATGGATGCCTGCCACTACTACCACCCCTACCCAGGGGGGCCTGGATGCCTGTCACTACTACCATCCCCACTCATGGGGGGCTGGATGCCTACCACTACTACCATCCCCACTCATGGGGGGCTGGATGCCTACCACTACTACCATCCCCGCTCATGGGGGGCTGGATGCCTACCACTACTACCATCCCCACTCCTGGGGGGCTGGATGCCTACCACTACTACCATCCCCACTCATGGGGGGCTGGATGCCTACCACTACTACCATCTCCACTCATGGGGGGCTGGATGCCTGTCACTACCACCACCTCTACCCAGGGGGGCCTGGATGCCTGTCACTACCAACACCCTAACTCAGGGGGGGCTGGATGCCTGCCACTACCACCACCCCTATCCAGGGGGGGCTGGATACCTACCACTACTACCATCCCCACTCATGGGGGGCTGGATGCCTGCCACTACCACCACCCCTACTCAGGGGGGGCTGGATGGCTGTCACTACCACCACCCCTATCCAGGGGGGCTGGATGCCTGCCACTACTACCATACCCACCCTTAGGGGATGGATGCCTGCCACTACTACCACCCCTACCCAGGGGGCATGGATGCCTGTCAGTACTACCATCCCCACGCATGGGGGCTGGATGCCTACCACTACTACCATCCCCACTCATGGGGGCTGGATGCCTACCACTACTACCATACCCACCCTTAGGGGGATGGATGCATGCCACTACTACCACCCCTACCCAGGGGGCCTGGATGCCTGTCACTACTACCATCCCCACTCATGGGGGGCTGGATGCCTACCACTACTACCATCCCCACTCATGGGGGGCTGGATGCCTACCACTACTACCATACCCACCCTTAGGGGGATGCCTGCCACTACTACCACCCCTACCCAGGGGGGCCTGGATGCCTGTCACTACCACCACCCCTACTCAGGGGGGCTGGATGCCTGCCACTACCACCACCCCTATCCAAGGGGGCTGGATGCATGCCACTACTACCACCCCTACCCAGGGGGCCTGGATGCCTGCCACTACTACCATACCCACCCTTAGGGGGATGGATGCCTGCCACTACTACCACCCCTACCCAGGGGGCCTGGATACCTGTCACTACTACCATCCCCACTCATGGGGGGCTGGATGCCTACCACTACTACCATCCCCGCTCATGGGGGGCTGGATGCCTACCACTACTACCATCCCCGCTCATGGGGGGCTGGATGCCTACCACTACTACCATCCCCACTCATGGGGGGCTGGATGCCTACCACTAATACCATCCCCACTCATGGGGGGCTGGATGCCTACCACTACTACCATCCCCACTCATGGGGGGCTGGATGCCTGTCACTACCACCACCCCTACCCAGGGGGGCCTGGATGCCTGTCACTACCACCACCCCAACTCAGGGGGGCTGGATGCTTGCCACTACCACCACCCCTATCCAGGGGGGCTGGATGCCTACCACTACTACCATCCCCACTCATGGGGGCTGGATGCCTGCCACCACCACCACCCCTACTCAGGGGGGGCTGGATGCCTGTCACTACCACCACGCCTATCCAGGGGGGGCTGGATGCCTACCACAACTACCATCACCACTCATGGGAGGCTGGATGCCTGTCACTACAACCACCCCTACTCATAGGACGGGTAATGCATGACACAACTAGCATACTCCCACATAAGGACTGTCTGTAAATTACATCCCAGCCCCCAACACCATGACAAGTGTGTGTGGTCTGTGTCAAATGCATACAACACTGAACATGACATTGAACATACAATGTGACCCCCTAACACATGTGTCACACATAATTGTGTGTGTGGCCTACACAATGCAAGCAGACCATGACCACTGTGGCAATGTTGCCCAAAGCCCCATCACCACAGTGCCCATTTGGTAAGTGTGTGCCCCATAGCTGAAGCACATTTTGAACAGTGTGGCAATGGGGCCCAAAGCCCCATCACCACAGTGCCCATAAGGTAAGTGTGTGCTCCATAGCTGAAGCACATTTTGAACAGTGTGGCAATGGGGCCCAGAGCCCCATCACCACAGTGCCCAAAAGGTAAGTCTGTGCTCCATAGCTGAAGCACATTTTGAACAGTGTGGCAATGGGGCCCAAAGCCCCATCACCACAGTGCCCAAAAGGGAAGTGTAGTCCTGGTAAAAGCTGCAAAAACATAACTGCAGGGATTATTCCTGGCCACACAACACCAAACACTACAGTGGCATTGTAGTGCTTGTGTCCCATAGCAACATAGATTGTGTGAGGCAAGCAGTGCAGTGCCAATGACACATCGTTCTGGCCATGTGAACACAAACATCAGCCATGGGGGCCCACATTGTCTACATTCACAAATAACACAATGACAGAAGTGAGCATCATAATGCAGACCCACATATCTGCACCAATGGACACACAAATGTAGATATCCTGTGGAGACTGTAGATGTCAGGTGAACAAATACCATACCATGGCAGCAATGGGACATACTAACCATGATCAATGTGCTGACTGATGACCTAGCAGTCCCAGGGCAAGCAGGGGAAAGCCAACAAACAACATACAGCCAATGGCAAACTAAAGATATGCCAATGCAGTGGTGCAAAAGCACAAACACAAACAGGCAGACTCACACTGCATATCATACACAACAGATGAGGGGGGTTGTGTGCCAGTGTCCCCAGGCAAACACACAACACATGAGGAGGCCAGATTCACTGATACACAGATGTCAACACAGTCACATACAAAAGTAACTCATGGATTGGATTCCCCTATGTGGGCAAACAGGCATTGTGAGATGAGAGGGAGCCCAAATTACACATGTCACACAAGCTTGTAGGAACAGCAACACACACAGCAAGAGACAGAACCACCACAGCACTCCCCCAGGGACCCCACATTGTGGTGACACTAGCCTGCATGACAATCACACTGTGATGACAAAGGTAGATGTCATCCACACTGTGAACCACAGCCATGTGTCCTGAGCAACAAACTACCATCACACCTATACAAGCACAAAGCACTCAGCACGGCCTGCCAGCCAAGGAAAATATGGAGGTAGTGCCCCAGCCGTGCAACAACTCACATTTGCACACACTCAACGCCACACACCTTGAACTCCACCAATGTGCAGCGTTGAAGTTCACATGGACTGCTGACATTGCACATGCACCCATGACAATCCCAGGGGTGATGGGGGGAAATAAGGTGCAGAAACCCATCACACATGGCCAGTCAACAATACTTGTGAATGTCTGACACACTGCACAGTATGCCGTACATGGGCATGACGTGAAATCCACCCCAAACAATGGGATCCTGGCCATAGTCAAACACCAATGAAGAAGCCAAGCTGACCCACAAAGGACACACATAGACAACTTCCAACATTGCAGCTCTGACCCTGAAGAGTGGCAGCAGTCACACACACAACGTGTCACAATCACTGAAAGCATACACAAACAGAAAATCACATTACTCGTGTAACCAACAAGTGCCAAGAGGAATCCTGACTGTGTCCCATCTGCGTTTGCCCACATCCCCAGCCCTGACAACAAAGACAACTAGGGATGACAACCTCATGAACATTAGTTTGCCATGCACCCACATCCCGGAGTAACCAGGTCCAAGATGCTGGATGAACACAGAACAACTCAGCAAGCATCACAAACAGGAACATCCGTAGGGACACAGCCTGTGTAGGAAAAGGAGAAGGGAACACGCACAGACATGCCTACACAACACACAACATGGGCACAGCCTATATCTCGGAATCACGCACTGCCATGAGGGCACTCCACTCCTGTGGAAGGTCAGCTGTGCCAAACCTTGTCTGTGCATGACTCAAACATGTCAGCAGAACACTCGGTCAGTGAGTCAACAACTACAACACACTGAAGGCTCTGCTCATATCAGCCTGGGCACGGGAGTGTCACGTCAGTCATCTGCATACACCCAAGACACGTGTCAAGCAACTTGCACTGTGTACACAGATGAGTCCTCCAAATTTGATGTGCTAAACTGCATGTCCATTGGAGACGGGCACACAGTCAGGGTACTAGGAACATTGGACAGTGGTAAACCCACCAGATGTGCATCAGTGTAGGACAAAGATGGTAATCTACAAATGCTAAACGTACATCCCTGTGTCAAATGCTGAACATTACACCCTCAGACTGCAGCAAAGGATGCTATAGATCCAGACTAGATTAGGACACATATCCCATGGACCACAGGGAGCCCATCACAGTAAAATTTCATTTACCTGATCTGAACACCATTACAACAGCAAATGCATGATTCTACACATCTACATCATGTACCTCCAAAGATTAACCACAGGTAAACAAAAAGAGGCTTTATTCAGCAAGTGTGCAACTCAAATCAAAAGTCCAAAATAAACTAAGGCCAATGGCCAGTCCAAATATACAGTCCCAACAGGGTGATGTGTGACAACTTGTCAACAATTGCTTGCCTGCACAGGTACGGACAGGGGACATCCCCTTGGAGGGGCATACGAGGGGCAGGCCAGGCACCGCAGGGACAGGATCAGGGGATGCCAGAAGGAGGCAGTGAAGGGGAGGTGGGTGCAGGAGTGTCACTGGCAACTGCAGTGGAGGTGTCTGACTCAGGGGGCTAGCACCACCGCAGGGCTCAAGTCAGATGGAGTTGGTGCTGCAACCACTGCAGTGGGCTGGTCAGATGGAGTGGACTGGGTCCCCAATGCAGTGCCCGAGTCAGACGGGGTGGTTGTGGACTCCACCACAGTGCATGACTCCAAGGTAGTGGAAGGGGGGGCAGAAGAGCTGGGCAGGACAGAGGGGGGGAAACGGTCTCAACACCAGTGGCACAAACAGGCAGAGCGTCTGGTTTGGGGGTGGAAGAGCAAGTGGCAGGGGGGGAGGGCCTAAGCAGTTTGGGGATGCGGTATAGGTGTGTGGGGGAACCTGGGGCAGGGTGTGGTGGTGGAACCTGTGGAGTGGTGGCCTGGGGGATGGAGGTGAGAGACTGGGTGGTTGACTTGCAGGGCGGTGGCGGGGTCTTGCTCTTCCGGGACCGGGGGACTTGCGGGTGGGGGGCTCACTCTGCCTGCGCCTGGGGAGGGTGTCCGGGGGCGAGGGGCACTCCCTCTGTGTGGGTGGACTTCCTCTTCCCCGGTATGCTGGATCAGCAGGATTGGAGGGGAAGAGGCCGAGGTCACACAGGAAGATCTGCTGTGTAGGTGTGTTAGCAGGCGAGGCAAGGGAAGGGGTCTTGGAGGGAGAGGATTTGGAGGACTGCGGAGTTAATGTGGATGCCTGTGTGTGTGTGTGTTCCCCGTCCCCTGTGTCTGTGGTATCAGTCCCCTGAGGTTGCGTGTGTGCACGTCTTGCCTTTCTCTTGGGTGTGTCTGTGCTGCTCGTGTCTGTGTGTTTGGGTGACTGTGCAGGTGTGCTTGTGCTTTGGACAGGTAGGGGGGCAGGAAGTGTGGATGGGGCAGAGGTGGGAGGGGTGAGGGACTGTTGGAGGAGGGACACTGCTGCCGTCAGGGAGGAGTCCATGGACCTATTGCTCCTCTGTAGGGCAGACATACCCGTTGAGATGCCATCCATGAACGACACCAGCTGTGTCAACAGAGTGGTGTGTGCATGGAGGACACTCAGCATTGCTGTCTGCCCTACATGGAGCTGCCGAAGGAGGTACACAGACTCCTCACTCAGGGCAGCAGGGGACACAGGGGCAGGGGCTGCGGTGCCTGGCACGAAGGAGACACGCTCCCAAGTACGGGAGCCTCCACGGACCTCAGGAATGGGAGCCAATGGGAGGACGGTGGTGGTGGTGGTGGTGGCGGGGCCAGACAGACTAGCTGGCCTTTGGTGGCTGCTGAGACCCGCCTCCACAAGGGAGTCATCCTCCAAGCTGCTGTGGTCCTCAGCTGAGGTGGATGGTGCTGAGGACTCCTCGGTGTGGCTCCCCTCGCCCTCCGTGCCACTGGATCCCTCTGACCACTCGTCCGATGCTGACCCAGTCTGGCTCCGCTGCTCCTCCTGGTCCGTGGAGCTGTCCCCTCCTGTGGCCGTGGATGTATCTGCAAACAATTAGGGAAACAGACAAACATCAGTCACCTGCACTGACCGCACACACCACAGTAAGTACAGCACATTACAGAGCAAGCCCTGGCATCCTTAGTTGAACATTGCCTAAAGTCCTCACACAGATTCGGGGAAGCCAATTGTCAGTCTGATGGTCAACCATGGGACTCACACCCCTCCTGCCCTTGCACCCATCTGTCTGGTGCCTGTCTGATGGTAAGACCCCAGTGTGGACACATGCACCACCTACACAGTTGTTGGACATTGCAGGGAACACGGTGAAGTATGTGAACATGCACACATCACATCTCTTGCCACTGAGTCAGTGCAGGTGTCCGGATAAAGGGATGGCCAGAGTCTAAATAGAAATGCATGTGATGCATACCAGCACCAGACACCATGATGCACCCATGTCCGGATAGTCAATGCCACAATGGGGTGCATGTTGCACATGTCACTCCCCTGCAGGATCAGTCTCAGGAAGTTGAATGCCATGACACAGGAATGCGTGCAAAGTCATACATTACTGTCTCAAGTCACATGGCCATGGCAGCCAGCCAACAACAGTCTGCACTGTGTCACAATTCGAGGGCATGGGGAATGCAAGTTATGTGACTGACAAGTGCACATGTCCATCCCCCAAATACCACATCATCTGTACTACTATTTGTCCACGTCATACCAACTGGACATACGGGGGACATGAAACACAACTCTCTGAACATGAGCACCTCACAGTGTGCTGTGAATGACAATTCAGCTGACTGAAAGTCACAGTCGCAAACACCTGTGTGCACAGTCAAGTGATCAGACACCTATAAGTCACAGAAGTATCGTCTATCATGGTCACATCTCAGATGGCATGCTGAGCCCTAACCGATAAACATACCAGTAGTCCTGACAATGAAGACACAGCACAATGAGACAGAGGCAGACACCTGAGGGTACATTACACTGATCACAACATGCCAGATGATACACGGGAGTGGGAGTACAGAGTGCATTGCATGCCCTGGAGTAGGCATGACTGTCCAGCTCCACCTGTAAGAGGGATGAGTCCTGGACAGTAGGCAGGTGGCTAAGCATGTGTGACACACTGGATACACATACTCCTGAGGCCCAAACATTGTTCCCACCAGCAGCATGGGTGTGTGCCAAATTCCCCAGGGACATGTGGTGAGTCAGAGCAGCAAGCGGACCACATATCAAAGTTACACCCAGATTACATGTCAGAACTTAGGCATTGTGTAAGCAATTGACCCACCCATGAATCGCACAACATAGTCACGGGAACAAATGCTGTCCCCCAGCTTGAGCAAAGCTAAATGCAATGACACAGTCCCCAAATGACACAATTTCCTGACTATAAGGGCCACACATATGCGTATCAGAGGAGAAGTGGGCATGACACAAATGAGGGACATGGGTCCTGGACCACATGACTGATGTACTGTGGAAGTTTAACCAGGCCAGAGGAGGGCACATAGCATGTCAGACAAAGTGCACAGTGCAGTCATGGACTCACCCCTCCTTGCTGCTGTCTGTCCTTCAGCTGCCCATCCAGGTCAGGGAAGACCACCGCCAGGATCCGGAGCATGTGGGGGTCAGGGTCGGTGTCCGCCCCTCCTGAAAGGAGGCGACAGCTTCAGCTGGACCCTTGCGATCCTCCGGGTCCAGCCACGAAGGTCCTGCCACCTCTTCTGGCAGTTGCGGATCCTGCGCCTGTAGACCCCCACGGATCTTACTTTCCGGGCGATGGTCAGCCAGATTTCCTGCTTCTGGTGGGCATCAACCTGTGAGGATGACAAAGTGAAAAGGCCATTACTACACATGCAACATATACATGCATCACACAGTTGGATATACATGTCTCAATCACAGGGGCATATGATGTACACAGGCAGTGCAACAATGGCTATGAACAGTTTGCCAGCAGTCAGTACATGGTATCATTGCATGGGAAGTAAACCTAGTTGGAATGCACTGTTACTGCACTGTACCAGTTCAGTGCATGTAACTACACACTTTGGGGTGTGACAACTACTCAGTGGGCATGCTAGCCAGTGGTGTGCACACTGAAAGCCCTGCTAGTCAGACAACATGCACAATTAGTGAGGCAGTGGACAGCGCACTCACCTGCTCCCCTGGTTTCCCATACAGCTTGCTGTACTGTGGAAGGAGGCTGTCCAGCAGGGCCTGGTTCTCCTCAAGGCTGAAGGCTGGGGCTCTCTCCACAGTACGTGCCATTGCAGGAGCCAGAGGATGCATAAACAGCAGCAGTGTTGGTGGCAGATGTCGTCCTGGAGCATGTAGTGCAGGCAAGTGAGCTCTCAGGGGAACAGCCAGCATTATATGTGTGCTGCAGAGGCAGATACTATCCCATGTGTCCAAAGTGATAGGTCCAAGTCGTTTGCATCTTCTGAATCTGACCAATCCATGGAATAGCAGCACTAATACACGCCCACAGCATCCTTCAAATCTTCAACTTCATCACACCCATGATTTTGCAACATTGTTGTGGCTGGCCAACTGAATTCACTGCATCAGACTCGTTGGAGCTTTGAAAACGCGTCCGTTGCCATGCCAGGCCCCAGCCAATGTGTGCGCACCGTTCGGTCCACTGCTGTACAACGCGTATTTTGGGATACAACGCGTACCCGCTCACATACAATGCAATGGGCCGGCCGGGCACACCGATCGGTCCATTGCTGTTCAACGCGTACCCGGGATACAACGCGTACCCGCTCACATACAATGCAATGGGCCGGCCGGGCACACCGATCGGTCCATTGCTGTTCAATGCGTACCCGGGATACAACGCGTACCTGCTCACATACAATGCAATGGTCCGGCCAGGCACACCGATCGGTCCATTGCTGTTCAACGCGTACCCGAGATACAACGCGTACCCGCTCACATACAATGCAATGGGCCGGCCGGGCACACCGATCGGTCCATTGCTGTTCAACGCGTACCCGGGATACAACACGCACCCGCTCACATACAATGCAATGGGCCGGCCGGGTACACCGATCGGTCCATTGCTGTTCAACCCGTACCCAGGATACAACGCGTACCCGCTCACATACAATGCAATGGGCCGGCCGGGCACACCGATCGGTCCATTGCTGTTCAACGCGTACCCGGGACACAACGCGTACCCGCTCACATACAATGCAATGGGCCGGCCGGGCACACCGATCGGTCCATTGCTGTTCAACGCGTCCCTGGACAGGTCACACGCATATGTCACCATGCTGGTCACTGGTGAACCCATGCCAGCCACATATACTTTCCAGGGACTCAGGGGCACACCTACAACACCACACCCAGTCCACACTGTATCTAAGGCATGTGTGGCAGCATAACCTTATCTGTGTATGGGGGTGAACATGTGGTTTTTGGGGTGGCATTTGGGGCAGACACACCCAGGCTGTGCACGTGTTCATGGGGACAGGGTCCTTTGTGTGTTGTGCACCTGACCACTGTGGTGTGCAACTTTTCAATTATGAGCATGTGTCATGGTCACATTTCCAGGTTGTGTATGTGTATGACATGTCACATACCCCCAGGCTCACAAGTGGGAAGGCATGTACGTCACTGGGTGGCCCATTGCCACAATAGTGATGTCCCTCCGCAGTCTGTGTGCATGTTGTGTTTTGCATGTCTCTGACTCCATGTGCACAATGGGAGACAGTCTCCACATCCACGTGGTTTGTGCATGAACTTTGATGTTGTGTGTGTGTGTGTCACAGACGTCCATGTCTGTCCTGCAGAGGCTACAGGGGCCACTACCTGTGGGTGTCATGTTAGTTTCTCTGACGTGTACATGATACGCAATGTCATGCCAGTGTCCATGTGGCAAGACAGGGTCCCTGGGAATCTACCTGTCAATGAGCTGTGATGCCTGTGGAGCATCTGTCCAGACATGTCACTGTGGTATGTGTGTGGAACGTGAGAGCAGTAAATGGGTACTGTGACACAGCCTAATGGTTTCCCATAGCACACCCTGGACCTGTTGTCAACACTTGTTGAACAGAGATGTTAGATGATGTCCATGTAGGTGCCATATATGTCCAAACAGAACGACACACACATCAAGTACTTGTGTTTGTTAATGATGTATCATGTGAAATTGAGTATGGTGAACGGCACATAGTTGGGGTGACTGACAATCTTGCTTTCTTCACCTATGCACTGCAGGGCTCCTGCTGTCCATCGACCATTCCCAGACCTGGCAACGATGGTGGAACGTGACAGCATCCAACGGTACCGCTTCACCAGGCAGCTTATTGAGGATTTGGCAGTGCGGTTGGACCCACATTTGCAGCCTGGCCGTCCGTATCCTACAGCGCTGACCCCCAAGGTGAAGGTGATGGCAGCCCTACACTTCTTTGCCACCGGTACCTTTCAACACACTGTGGCGACTGCCGGTGGGATGTCACAGACTATGTTCAGCCGTGTGCTACGCGATGTATTGGGGGCAATGTTGATATACCTGAACCAGTACATCTATTTCCCAACACGTCAACGACTCACTGACGTCAAGAGTGACTTCTATGCCCTGGGGAGGATGCCACATGTAATTGGCTCCATTGATGGGACACATGTGGCTTTGATACCACCACAGGCACATGAGCAGGCATACCAGAACCGTAAACATTACCATTCGATCAATGCTCTGGTGGTATGTCTTGCAGATATGACCATCACACAAGTGTGTGCCCGTTTCCCCGGTTCGGCACACGATGCCTACATGATGAGGAGTAGTCGCATCCCGAGGATGATGTCACAGATGCCGAACCGGCGTGCCTGGCTTGTTGGTGTGTACTGACTTTGTACCATTGTGTGTGTTCTGCTATGTTGTTTTCCGCACACATTTTCAAATCGGCTAATGTGCAATTGTCTGTCTGTAGGTGACTCGGGATACCCCAACATGCCGTGGTTGCTGACACCCTCAGGAACCCTGTGAAACCAGCCCAGATGCGCTACAATGAGGCACATGGTCGGACGAGGAGGGTGATTGAGCGGACCTTTGGTCTCCTGAAGAGCCGCTTCTGCTGCCTGGACAAGACAGGAGGGGCCCTCCCATATGCCCCAGCAAAGGTGTGCAAGATTGTCATCGTCTGCTGCATGCTGCACAACCTGGCAGTGCGGAAGGAGTTGCCTCTCATCCTGGATGACGATGACTAACGTCCGCCACCTGTGGAAGATCCTGGCCTGGGTCACGATGCCAGTGAAGATGATGATGATGATGATGGTGATGTCCGCACACAGCTCATCACCAACTTCTTCAGCTGAATGTGAGTCTCCAGAGGGTTGTAATGTCAATGATTTGAGTTTGCATGATATGTGTGTGTGGTGCTCTGTTGCTGTTTGAGTGTGGCCATGTGCTACTTGACTGGATGCGTGCAGCGATGTGTCCTTGCAGGTGGTCTGTACTGCCCAACAGTGTTGACATGCTAACTTGGTTTTGTGTAGTTATCCCGTGACATGTATTAGACATGATTATTGCCGTTCTGTGCTGTTCTTCAGTGGTTTTGACTGTGTGTCATGTCTGTCCTTCACAGGGTGCTGCCGGAGTTGTTTGATCAACTTGGATCCCACGAATCCATGAATCAACTTGCAAGGTGGAAGCAGTCGTTTCCCTACAGGTGATGTGCCACACACCCCTGGACTTTCTATCTTCTGCACTTTTTGACTTTGTGGCCACAGCCAGGTTGGATTAGCTAGCATTTGTAGTGGAAACAACATGTTGCAAATGTGTAATAAACCTGTGCTTCACTTTGGGATGTGCGTTGTCTGTGGTCACACATCTGACTGACATTTGCTTACTGCACCTGTAGTCTAGTTGACAGACTGTGAATAGGTGGTGTGTCTGTGCATTCCACTGTATTTAGTTGCAACATCAGTATAGGTGATGAGTCTGATGGCCCTGGTGTGTATGTGTTGTGTGGCCCTAGTGGTGTGTCTCCCTCATATGTGTCACGTCGCCATGACTGACATGACGGTGTTGGACTTGCTGTAGCAGTTAGCATGCACAGTGTCATTTTTCTGATCACCATCTCCATGACAGAGAGCACGTTGGAATCACAATAGAGGCAGATAGGGTGTATTGGTGAGTTTATTTACATACAGGTGTGAGAATGGTGCACAGGATGGTGGGTGCTGTACATAGAAATTTGAATCCAAAGTTCCCATGTGATTTGGAAGTCTTGGTAGCTGAAATGTCCAGAGTAAAGTCCACAGTCATCTGATGAATTTGGCCAACTAGAGCTCCCCATGTCATGTGGGAGAGTTGGGTTGGCTTTGACAGGGCGTGCAGTTTGCACACAGAGGAAAAGTTCCAGAACAGGTGTTGGCTTCCTGGGGGATGTAGATGGCCATCGGCCTCTCAGTTTGGCCTCCTCGGATGGCCCTCTTCTTGGGGGGACCCTCAGGTGCAGGCTGCGGCGGTGCAGGGGACTCTCTGCCAGAGTCCTCCTCCCTCCCTGTGGCATTTGCAGTTGTTTCAGCAGCAGATGTTGTGGGCACACAGGGAGGTGTGGCCATGTTGGTGCTGATCTGGTGGAGGCATGTCAGTATGTCCCTATACACCGCTGTCAGTTGTTCCAATGTGTCCCACTTGGACTCCATGCCAGACATGTGTGTCTCGACACGTGACATGTGTGTCTCGACACGGGACATGTGGGAGTCCAAGCGGGCATGATGGGCAGCCTGCTGCTGTTGTATGTCCTTGAGGATCCCCACTACCTGGCTGACCTCTCCGGTGCTAGTCTGGTACGCATCCGCGATGCGTGCCAGTTGTGGGTCATCATGCAGTCCAGACCCCTCTGCAAAGAGCGACCTATGTCTACCACCCCTCCCACCACCCCTGGCGACACGTGCAGGACCTGCGGTGGCACGCACAGGTGACCGTGGGCCCACTTGGGTGTTGTTCCTGGGCTCGTTGTCACCAGCTCCAGTTTGGGTCTGGATCCCTGCGCTGTTGTCATCTGTGGTCCTTGGTCTGTCCGTGTTGGCAGGGGTGGCCTGTGTGTTGGCAGTTGTTGGAGGGGTGGGTGCAGGGGGTGCAGATGTTGGTCCTGCTGGTGCTGCATGATGACTCACACCGGAGGGTCCAGCTGGTTCTTCGCCATCCGAGGAGTGCAGAGGCTGATCCACACCAGTGAGCTCAGTGTTCCCTGGAGCCTGGGACAGGGACTCCTCCTCGTCTGCTGCTGGGTCCCCATCATCACCTGTTTTGGGGGGAGACACAGATTGTATGTTATGTTTCTACTGGCATCAATTGTTCAAACACCTGACAGTTGTGACTGTACCTCTGGATGTGGGCCTGGACATTGCATTCTCCTAAATTGTGACAGTCAGAGAGTGATATTGGTGTAGCACATTGTCCTGCCAACCTGTGGCATGTCAATGTGAATGTTGAGGTGTGTGCATGACCATCATTGGTGGTATTTGCTTGCCATCCGGGCCTCCTTCTCCCCCCAGCCCAGTTATCCCACCATGAAGCGTGCTTCCATTGGAGGGAGTGCAAGTTGTCTTTCAGGATGTCAGTCAGTGGTGTTCTGCTGTTGGTTGTTGCACAGTTCCCAGCAGGGCCTTGTGCTCCCCCAGCAGTACCCAGTGTCAGCCATCTTGTGAGTCCTTTTCCACTCCCTGTGATGTGAGCATGGTTCAGGGTGGTGTTGATGGGCCAATTGTGAGGCTGACCAACATCTGTGACTACCACTCCCATCATGCTATTGCCTACACCCCCTTCCCAGCATGCCCATACTTCCTTCCTTTTGAGTGGACTTCACTGTGTGTGAGTGTGACAGCAATGGAAAGATGGCTGGCAGTGTGGTCCTGTTGTTTGTTGGTGCCCAGTTCCCAGCAGGGCCTTGTGCTCCCCACAGCTGTGGCCCGTGTCAGACATCTTTGAAGTGGCTTTTGACTCCCTGTGAGGTGTGCATGCTTCAGTGCTAACTTGCTGGGCCATGTGGGTGTGAGATGTTGATCTGTGACTACCACTCCCATCATGCTATTGCCTCCACCCCCTTCCCAGCATGCCCATCCTTCCTTCCTTTTGACTCTGCTTCCCTGTGGGGTGGGGTGCCTGTGCTGACAGGATGGCTGGGAGTGTTGTCCTGGCAGGTGTTTGGCTACAAGTCCCAAGAGTGTCCCTGTGCTTCACACAGCATAACCCAGGGTGGTGGTTCTTTGTGGGATCTTCAGTTAGGATGTGAGGCATTGCATTCTCCCAGGTGGGTTATGTGGAGTTAGTGTTGAGGGGGTGTGTGAGTGGAGGTGCTTGTAACTATGGTCAGTGCTGTGAGTCCTCCTTCCCACCCAGCCAGATATCCCACCATGGTACGTGCTTCCATTGCAGGGAGTGCAAGTTGTCTTTCAGGATGTCAGTCAGTGGTGTCCTGCTGTTGGTTGTTGCACAGTTCCCAGCAGGGCCTTGTGCTCCCCCAGCAGTACCCAGTGTCAGCCATCTTGTGAGTCCTTTTCCACTCCCTGTGATGTGAGCATGGTTCAGGGTGGTGTTGATGGGCCAATTGTGAGGCTGACCAATATCTGTGACTACCACTCCCATCATGCTATTGCCTACACCCCCCTTCCCAGCATGCCCATACTTCCTTCCTTTTGAGTGGACTTCACTGTGTGTGAGTGTGACAGCAATGTCAAGATGGCTGGCAGTGTGGTCCTGTTGTTTGTTGGTGCGCAGTTCCAAGCAGGGCCTTGTGCTCCCCACAGCTGTGGCCCGTGTCAGACATCTTTGAAGTGGCTTTTGACTCCCTGTGAGGTGTGCATACTTCAGTGCTAACTTGCTGGGCCATGTGGGTGTGAGATGTTGATCTGTGACTACCACTCCCATCATGCTATTGCCTCCACCCCCCTTCCCAGCATGCCCATCCTTCCTTCCTTTTGACTCTGCTTCCCGGTGGGGTGGGGTGCCTGTGCTGACAGGATGGCTGGGAGTGTTGTACTGGCAGTTGTTTGGCTACAAGTCCCAAGAGTGTCCCTGTGCTTCACACAGCATAACCCAGGGTGGTGGTTCTTTGTGGGATCTTCAGTTAGGATGTGAGGCATTGCATTCTCCCAGGTGGGTTATGTGGAGTTAGTGTTGAGGGGGTGTGTGAGTGGAGGTGCTTGTAACTATGGTCAGTGCTGTGAGTCCTCCTTCCCACCCAGCCAGATATCCCACCATGGAACGTGCTTCCATTGCAGGGAGTGCAAGTTGTCTTTCAGGATGTCAGTCAGTGGTGTCCTGCTGTTGGTTGTTGCACAGTTCCCAGCAGGGCGTTGTGCTCCCCCAGCAGTACCCAGTGTCAGCCATCTTGTCAGTTGTTTTCCACTCCCTGTGATGTGAGCATGGTTCAGAGTGGTGTTGATGGGCCAATTGTGGGTGTGACCAATATCTGTGACTACCACTCCCATCATGCTATTGGCTACACTGACTTGACCAGCATACACAGACTTCCTTCCTTTCAGTGAGCTTCCCTGTGAGGTGGTGTTCTAGTGGTGTTTAAATATCTGGGAGTGTTTGTTGGTTCTATTTGTGCCACTGCCTTGCTGTATTTGTTGTTAGGTTTGTACATGTCATGACACAGTTACATATCACTATGAGATGGGAGGTATTGTGTTTGTCTGACTAGCATTCACATCTTGGGATGAATATCTTTTGGTTGCTGTGTATTTGCTAAGGGTGCATGGTTTGCCTATCCCCTTGACTGTGATGTGTGTGTGTTGTCACACCATATTGTGTATATTAGTTGTGTACTCACCAGGCTCTGGGATGTCTGTTAGTTCGTATACGCTCACTGGTGGTAGGATGGCCCGCACCTTCTCCTCCTAGGGCCTGAGGTATACTGGTTTTGCAGGAGGGCCACTGCTGGTGTGCTGGCTGAGGAGGTAGTCCTTTTTGAGTAGGTCCCGGACCCTCCTGCGCACATCATACCACCTGTTCTGGATGTCTTCCTTTGTGCGCAAACATGGTGATTGTGCGTTCACCCTGTCGCCAATCCTCGCCCACATCTTGGTTTTCTGCGACATGGGGGTCTGTTGTACCAATGTACCAAACAACTGTGGCTCTACCCTCAGGATCTCGTCTACCAGGACTTCCAATTCACTATCTAGGAACTTATGGTTCTTCTTTGGGGGCATGGTGATGGGTGGTGGTGGTGGTGATTGATGTGTGTGTGTGCAAGTGGGGGGGTGTGAGTGTAGGTTTAGCTGGGTGTGTGTGAGGGTGCTATTTGTAGGTGTGGTAATGGTGTGTGGCTTGTGTGATGTATGAGCTGTGAGTGTGTCTGTGGTTGCTGTGTGATGGTGTTGTGTGCTGGCAGGTCAGTGGAATTTGCAAAGGATCAGGGTAGGGATTTGTGGCCTTTATGTAGGTGAAGTTGGAGGTGTGTCCTTGTTCCATTTCTTTTTTTCCTCCCTGTATTTAATGGATTTGTGGTTGCTTGTTTGGCCCTTTTTTTTCAAATTTTTCCTTGGTGTTTTTGGTGCATGTAGGAGTCATTCTTGTGTCCGAGTAGGACGCTGCAGTTGTCTGGTGCGATCTTGTCCGACTCGTTCCCGCTGTGTGTCAGCTAGGTTTCATATGCGGCGTACGAGTCGGCCGCGTAGTATTGGGTTGCTTCGGCTGGGTTTTGTATGCGTGTCGGTCGTACGGCTTGTGCTCCGGGCGAGTCGGTCGTGTTTTGCACGCACAGCATCGTACTACATGGGTCGGAGTTCGCGGGTACGTTTCGTTCGGGTTCAATCCGGGTGCGTGTCGGTCGGTTCGTTTCGCGTGATTTCCCGGCCGGATGGCTTGTTTCCGTCCAGCTCGGTCAGTCGTTTTGTATTCCGTCCGAGTCGGTCTGATTTCACATGCATTTCATCATACTACCAGGGTCGTAGGGCGCCGGTATGTGTCGGTCGGACTTTATTCCCGGACCGAGTCGGTCGGTACGTTTTCCGGCCCGAATTGGAATCGGCCCCTAAACCTAAATAATTGACTATTCCCACTGCATTCTATCTAAAATTGGGGTAGATGCTGGACAGTAACATAAATAATATACTATTCCCACTACAGTCTATAATAAATTTGGGTAGGTGCTGGACAGTAAACATAAATAATTAACTATTCACACTCCAATATAAATTTAAATAAACTATATACTGATCACTAAACATTATCAATTACATCCCCAAAAATTATTTTTTTATAACTCCCAAACATTATGCCCTATAAACACAAAAACACAAAAACCCACTACTAAAAATAAATTCCAAATTTATAATTCTATAAACTTATATATTTTTCAATAAAATCTAAATTTGTCAATTTTTTTAATAATATTTAATTTAAAATATATATTTTTAATACACTCCCCACCCTTATCCCCTAAAACCCAACATCCCACTCCTAAACATATTTATCTAATTCAGATTTCAATATTATATTTTATTTTAAAAATTAATTCTAAATTTATTAAAAATGTTCATAATATTTAATTTTAAATATATATTTTTAAAACACTACCCACCATTATCCCCTCTAAAACCAACAAGTCACTCCTAAAAATAATTTTCAATTTAAAATTTAAATATAAATATTTTTTATAATAAATAAATTCTCAATTATTTTAATTTTTTTAATAATATTTAATATAAAATATATATTTATAAAAAACTCCCCACCCTTATCCCCTATAAACCCAACATCCCGCTCCTAAAATTAATGATCAAATTTAAATTTAAATATAAATTTTCCTTTTAAAAAAAAATTAATTCTACATTTGTAAAAATTATTAATAATATTTTTTTAAAATAAATATTTTTTAAACACTCCCAAACATTATCCCCTATAAACCCAAGATCCCGCTCTTAAAAAAAAATTCAAATTTAAATTTAAATATTATTTTTCTTTTTTACAAATAAAACTTTAAAAAAATTAAAAATGTAATATTTAATTTAAAATATATATTTTTAAAACACTCCCCACCCTTATCCCCTATAAACCCAACATCCCGCTCCTAAAATTATATATAAAAGTTTCTTTAAAAATTAAGGTGTCCATTACGATGTCGGGCGGTAAAAAATCCGCCATCTACCACAGTGTTAAAAATCCGCCCGCCTACACCGTCTGAATACCGACCGAGCAATTACGATGCCCCGAACCGAAAACCGCCGGAGGCGGAAAATAAACAAAAAATACCGCCCGCCCATGTCCGAGTCTAAGTCCATCCGCCCGCCACGGACGGAAAGACGCACGACAACCCAAAACCGCCCGCCCTGACGACCTAGACACCGCCCGTGAAATTAGGATCGCACCGACATGAGCGCGGAAAATACACAAATACACCGCCCGCCAGCGCAAAACAACAGTGACGAAAATGGACACGGCGGAAGCACTGGCGGCCACGTCCATGCACTGAAATCATCCGCAGACAAAAACAAACACACACAACATGGCCAACAAGTCCACACAGCAACCCACGCACAAATACCCAAACACAGTACACATCCCGGAAACACCCCCTGGACAAACAAATCAACTACAAATCCCAGAACACCAGCCACAACACACCTGAAAACAACAGACCATCATGACACACCCACATAGGTAAGTACAAAACCAGCCCCTTCACAGACCACAAACCCCTGCAACATTACAAACTGAGGACGAAAGCACACAACACAGCGAGACAGAAAGGACAGCAGCACACCACAGACATGCACCTATCACACCCATCACCACCACCACCACCAAACACCGGCCACACAAACCCCCTGCACATCACACACCACACACCGCACCAGCACCACAAACACCAAAACACACACCATGGCACCACACAGAATGCCCAAGTTCACTTCCACCGAGCTGACGGTCATGGTCGACGAGATCGTCAAGGTGCACCCACAAATCTATGGGAACCAGGCCCAACAAACACCACTATCCACCAGAAACCGGTTGTGGAGCAGGATCGTAGACCAGGTCAATGCAGTCGGGAACGTGCCATGCAACAGAGGCGAAATTAACAAAAGGTGGAACGACCTAAAAAGCGTGGTCAAGAAGAAGGAGTCCAAGAATCGTGAGCTGGCTGCCAGGACTGGCGGAGGTAATCCCGCGCTATACAAGACCTTCAAGGCGTGGGAGGAGAAGGTGCGAGTCATCATACATCCGGAGATCCTCACCGGATTACCAGGGGAGTGGAGGCTGGTAAGTACAAACAAACGTATACCAGCACACCGCTATGTAATCACATGCACTACCACCATGCCATAGCTCCAAGGGACAAACACCCCCATGTCCAGTACACAATACACAAGACATCACCCACACATGCAACAGACACTCACACACACTCAGCCCAAAGCTACCAACTAACAAAACCATGGGGGCATGTGTACAGTCAGCCAGCACCGCAACTCCCACCAGGTCCCCTTGTACTCCAGAAGCGCCAGAAGGAGCACCCCCACACCCACACCCATGTGTCAGCCAAAGCTGCACTAACCGACAAGTAACAGGTAAGTAGCCGGAACACAAATACAGTGGGTCGGAGGGGGACAGCTGAAGTAAAACACCCACCAGGCCCCCACTCCCACAGACCAGCAAGGTGGAGCACACCCCACACCCATGTGTCAGGCACAGCTGCAGTAACCGACAACTAACAGGTAAGTAGCCGGAACACATAGTCAGTGGGTCGGAGGGGGACAGCTGAAGTACAACACCCACCAGGCCCCCACTCCCACAGACCAGCAAGGTGGAGCACACCCCACACCCATGTGTCAGGCACAGCTGCAGTAACCGACAACTAACAGGTAAGTAGCCGGAACACATAGTCAGTGGGTCGGAGGGGGACAGCTGAAGTACAACACCCACCAGGCCCCCACTCCCACAGACCAGCAAGGTGGAGCACCCCACCCTCCCAGTACCATGTGGCATCCATTGCATTGCGCACTCAAAAATCAACCTGTAGGTGGGAAACTGTACAGGGCGGTGCGTCTGTAGGCATGAGGACTGTACTACGACTGACACATGGGACATGTCATGTAGCAGAGGAACACGCAGCACTGCTCCCAGTCACAATCATGAGACCAATGTGCACACGGACATGTATTACAGAGTCATACCCCACATGACCCATCACAGATACAGCAACACCTAAGGAGCCACGTCTGCATGCACAAGTCCCACTGGAGTACAGACCCACACGGCAGGCACTGTGCCACCCATCACACACATCAGCAACACCATTGAAGTCTTGTCCATGTAGTCCTTACTGCCTGTCACCCACACATCGTACAACAACGCCCATGTAAGACACACCGTACTAGAAGTAACAGCTTGGAACCACAATATTGCACACAAACACCACTGGACCCATGAAACACACAGGCACACAATGCACATTCAACATATCATCCATCTCATCTCTCAGCCCCAGTGTCATGAAAGGTATGTCATCCGAACAGCTGGCCCTCATACAGTAGTCATGCAAAGATACCTGCCCATGACAAATCATGTGCCTGCAGTGACTGAAGCCCACGTCACACTGCGAGTAACAACACACATAATATAGTCAACACCCCAAGAGCACAGCATTGATGCACATGTACGAGGGCAGCACGCACACAAAGGACTTGGCCCATCTGCAATACGTCGTGTGGCACACAACAAGCACGAACTCACAACAATGCTACCAATGTAATGTCCATGAATGATAACAGTCAGCAGATATGCCGGGCATGTGAGACAGACACACACCTTTGTCTATGCACTGTCATGTTGCCAGAACACATGTCACGTTCTGCACCCATTACTCACAGTATGTACCCCAAAAGCATATTTCAACCCAAAAGCGTTTAGGGGCTGTACCCCTTTGGCATCAGCGTTTCAAGCGTTCCATCTGTCCCCCAAAACCATCGTTCAACCCAACATCGTCGATGGTCCTGGAGCCCGCATACACCCGAGCCACAAAATGTAGGAGCAGAGCAACACACACCCATCGGCATTGCTAATCCGTCCCATGCCACATGTCCACATCACACAGTTCCATTGCCTAGCCCACGCATACACACATCGTACATCCACACACATGCCTCTGGGAAACCTGTGCACGACAGTGCACGAACTGTGAATGTCAGACAACCAATACATACTTTGCTATGTGCAACACAATGACCCATCTCATTCTCCCCACAGGTGCCGAACTGCTGGATGCTGGAGAGGGTGACAGCAGCCAGCACAGCCAGTCTGCAAGCCCCCGACCCAGACTCACGGATGTAGAGGAGCTGGACACCTCTCCGGACACGGACCACCCAGCAGGCCCATCTGGAGTGGCAGGGCACACCCGCTCCCCAGGGCCCCTCCTACCCACCAACACATCACCCAGGGCTGCTGACCAGTCACAGACCCCTGCTGCCATGCTCGTTGCGGCCACCACCACCGCCGCAATCACCACCACCACGCCATCCCTGGCCACAGCCCCTGCGCAAGGGGTGGCACGGCCGTCGGGCTCCACCTTGGGAGCCAGACCGAGGACCGTGGTGAGCAATGTGGCTAGTGGGCAGGTCGGTGGCAGCAGTACTGGTAGGAGGAGCAGGGCCAGGCCAAAGCCATCTGAGCCTGGGAGCCAAGCCCTGCCGCAAATCGCCAGAGTCCTTGGGGCCTATGAAGAGGCCCAAGGACAATGGGCCAGGTCGGCTTCCGACACGCGGGAGGTCCTTGGGATGTTGAGGTCCATGGACGCCCATATGGGCCAAATCGTGGCCCTCATGGGCCAGCTGGTGGTGGGGGGGAGGGCACAAGCAAGGCCAGCAACACCATCTCCGCCACCACCTGCTGTGGCGCAGGGTCGTGCAGCATCGCGTTCCCCTGCGTCCACAGTGAGTGAGCACTCCTCAGCCACCCTCAGCGGCACATCAACACACCCCCCCACCAAACGTGGAAGGGGCCGTCCGAAGAGGAAACAGGTGTCCAGAGAGGACTTCGCACGTACCAAACGCCAGTGAGTCAGCCAGCCACCTTGACCACCTACTGCATTGACTTGTACTACGATCCTACCCCACACTGCCATGTGAATGGCATGTGTCTGTTGGACTGTGGACATAGAACTACATGGGTACACCTTGACCATCACGCAGCCATGACCGTCAACTCATTGTCACAGCATGCACCACATTTGTCATCACCTTGCACACAATCACATGTCACCGCTGTAAATAAATACACCTTGATCACAATCTGCTTTATGTGTCCTGGGTTTATTCAACGATGTGCATTCGCCACCATGAGCAGAAATGCATCTGCTGTGTGGTATGTCGATGGGACAGGAGAGGCTGTAGGGACCTAGAGGTCAAAAACAGAACAAGAGTACATTCAATGAGTGTGTCACACACTCATCACACAGTACTTGTCACCAACTACAAGCAATGTACACACATCTCACAGAGCAACAGGGCACAATGCTACAGCCACTGTCAGTGGCATACCAACCTGGACATGGACCATTGACACACAGCACTCAGTGAACAAAAGGCCCCCGTGACAGAGCACACATACACCTGCACAACCACAGCTACATCAGCCGTCGTACATGGACACTCACCGTCAAGTGAAGTAGCGGGCGATGAGCTGCTGACGCACATTCACAGCTTCCTCCTCTCCACTGTTCTCTTCACTCGAGCTGTCCTGGTCTGCAGGCTGGGGCCCTGGTTGATCTCCGTCATCCACAATTAGGGGATCTGCTTGCGAATAGCCAGATTGTGCAGCATGCAGCAAGCCACTATTATCTGGCACACCTTCTGTGGGGAGTACGTCAGTGCACCCCCGGTGCGGTCCAGGCATCTGAACCTGGACTTGAGGAGGCCAAAGGTCCGCTCAACCACATGTCTGGTCCTCCCATGTGCTTCATTGTAGCGGACATCAGCTGGGCTCCCAGGACGTCGCAATGGGCTGAGCAGCCAGGGCCCATTCGGGTAAGCAGAGTCACCTGGGTGTGAGGGACACAGAGAACCGTTGCAATTCCAACTGGACACAAGACAGCATCGCACAGCCAGCACGCTACACTACTCCACATACTCACCGACAAACCAGCCACGGTCCGGTTGCAGATTGGTCATCAGACGTGGTAGGATGCTGTTGCGCATGATGTGCGCGTCATGTGCCGATCCTGGGAACTTTGCACACACGTGTGAAATCAAATCACCATGTCCGCAAGGCACACCACTTGCACATTCAGGGAGTGCGTGTGCTTTCGGTTGCGGTAGAGGTGCTCAGTGGCCTGTGGTGCAACAAGGCCAACATGGGTGCAATCTATTGCACCAACGACGTGGGGGATCCGTCCAAGGGCATAGAAAGCACCCTTCACTGCCGCCAATTCACGAGCCCTGGGGAAGCGGATGTATTTGTTCCTGTACAGCATCATAGCTGACAGTACATCCCTGAGCACCATGCTGAACATGGGCTGGGACATCCCACCTCCACTGCCCACTGTGTGTTGGAATGACCCAGTGGCGAAGAAATGCAGAGCAGCCATCACCTTAGCCGTGGGGGTGAATGCTGTTGGATACACCCTGCGAGGACGGAGGTGGGGTTCCAACAAGGCACATAGACGATGCAGGGTGGGTCGGTCCAGACGAAATTTACGGATGACCTCCACATCCTCCATGTCTGACAGCAATTGGTAGGGGCGATGAATGTTTGGTATCCGCCTAGGAAAGATGGAAGTGGACACATGTCAAAGCAACACGCCACATGGCATATTCACATACACAAAACAAAAATGACTGAGCAAGCAATTGAATCACAGTACAGCTGACAAGTAGGGACAGCACAGCCACAATACACTTACACAAGTCCCCTACCAATAGCAATGGGCAATGACACACACCATTGCTATGTGCATGCACATGGGGATGTAGGCCTCAATCACTTGTAAGGCATGCTGATGGTAACAGACTGCATATTCGGCAAGCGGCAACACCACGGCAACATGACTAGCTGCTGTGCATCACACTGCTTCCGAGGCTGGGTGAGTATGGCACACACCAACAACGCTATGGACACAGGCTGAGCGGCCAAAACAAGTGGGACCTGTGGCACGAGGGGATATGAGACAGTCATTGATGTCACTACTGCACCCTATGTACAGCACTGTACGGATCACACCTCCAGGAACTTTGACAGGTGTACACATTGACAGCCCCATGCCAACACGGCTGTGTGCTTGCAAATACACATCACAAGTGACACGTAACGTTGCACGTGCCAAGTGGCAGATGTACATAGTTAAAGATGGCATGTGTGTGCATATGCATATCCCATGCACCCATGCCAATGTGTACATGGTGATATTCCAACAGACATGTGGAGGCTGGCCACTGGCCGTCCCTGCCTATGCACACAGCATGTTGTGGCCCCGTCCATTGTGGACCTGCACCCACACACAAATCATGGCCACACCTGCAGATGCAGTGCGCACATTATACTGTGTGGTGCACATGGCATCAGCGGACTGTACCCGCCATGCTCCAGGCCCTTACGGCCAACTCCAATGACCCTCGCGGTTGCACCCTGCGTGTTCCACTATGGAGGTAGCCGTCCCGGGCCAGCTGGGAGCAGGCCAACGTCTGCAATTGAAGCTGCCAGACATGGTACACAAATTGCAGCAGCTTGGACCCACTGAAACTGCCCCAGGGGGTTATATGTGTGTGTGAGTGGGACAGGCATAACCACAGCTACCTGGAACTGCAGCCTGGCACCCCTCGACAACACCTGCTGCTGCCACCTCTCCACCTACACGTCGATGACGCTGAGGACATGTCCAGGTCCACTCATCAGCGAGGAGCTGGAGATCCTGGATTCCGAGCTCCACGCACACTGCACATGGCTATACCTTGCGGAATTTGTGTGTGAGAGACAACTGCAGTGTGTGTGGGAGTGCATGTGGGGGGGACACATGTCGTTGATCCGCAGCACTATGAGTCAGAGCCTGTGGTGTTCAAACATGCACTGCTCACCATGCTGACTGCAGGTGGCATGGGTATGTGAGCTCTTGGGCGCTTTGACCTGTCTGTCCCTCCCGAGTGGTGGTACATGGCAACTTCATGTCAGACATCCAGTGACCCAGACAATTGGCAATGCAGGTCTCAGTGCACTTGTTGGTCATGTGAATGTCAGGCTGGGGCCATGCTGCCCTTCTCAGTCCCAGCAGGCCTGGCCTGCACATTGACTGCACAATGCCAGTAGGTGACAACACAGACTGCCTAGTGGGTTACATGTGTCTCCTGTTCAGGACCCTCCGGATGGGCGCTAACTCAGTCCTGTCGATTGGACACACCATGCCTCGTGATTGGGATGTGTGTGTGAGATAGTGGCACTGAATGTGACCTCCGTTGCGGGGTGGGACATGCACAGGGCGAGTACGTTGATGGTTGCGCAGTGTTGGTCACAGTGGGTACACCCACACAGATGTGTTGCCTTGTGATCTTTTTCTAGGTCCGCCTGACAATGGACAGTAGATGTGGGCAGACTACACATTGGTCGATGTGCTGTCTATATGCATGTGCCTTCACACCAGGCACAGCTGCCCCTGCACATGTGACCCCTGCTGCACTCAGTGCTGGGTCTGTTGAGCTGATGCACCATCTGTGCGTGGGACAGACAGCTCTGCTCACTACCGTCATTGCCCATGACATCACTTTGCCGCAGGTGACATGGATCATGGAGGGCCCACATGTACACGTGGGTGGACTACACAAGACTGTCCAATGGTTGTCACCCCCAGTCAGTGCTTCGAATGGGAAGAATGTGGTACTGCCGGTACTCATTTTGATGTGTCGAGTGGGCGGGGCTAGGTGCGGGGCTACATGCAAGACATGGGATGGTCATCGGCTTATCTACTAGTTGCAATACACACGAGACACGTCTTTTTCTGACCACATCAGGGTCATTCCTTAAACTAACTGAGAGTCAAACAGTCATCTTTTACACTGTCCTCATGGCCTCCCCTTGCACACCCCAATATGCATTTGCACCTGAGATGCTAGCGCATGCACAAGCAGCTCCAAGCTCGCCCCAGAGAGGCCAAGGAGTGTATGTGTGGGTCCAGTTGAACAAGTGGTCTGTCTCACGGTATAATAAGTGGCGGGACGCCGTCCACCTGCGTGGTGCCCCGACTCGAGACCCGGGCAACATTGACAATGCATGACAGGCTCCGCAGTCCGGATACACCACCTGCAACACACAGAGGCTGTAGCTGCCCTAGCGGGCCAGGCCGCGTCCAACTGGTGCCTCATGGACCCACACATTCACTCTTTGGCCTCTCTGGGGCGAGCTTGGGGCTGCTTGTGCACGCGCTGGCTTCTCTGTTGCAATGGCATGTAACATGTGTGGGAATCTAGGCAATGTGTGGGATGGTGCGAGCCACCTTCCGTGACGTCACTCCTGCTCGTGATGTGTGCGTCCCCCACTACTTCCATTTGACTTGTGCCATACTACACATTGAGGATGTGTTGCCTGCGTGATGTGACCAGGAGGAACGCGCCATGACCTCTCACCCACCATGCTCCACTGCCATCCCGTGTCCTGGATTGCCTGTGCAGGTGGACAATGTTGGGGATACACCTGGTCAACAGGGGATGTGGGTGCCTTGGCAAGGGCCTGGCGGACGCACAGCAGTATCCAGCATGTCCACGGAGGGTGGGCTGACGTCTACACTTGATGCAGCATTGATCGTGTGCCCGCCTGTTGTGCACACACGAGTTCACATTCATCCCCAGACAGGTGGTCTTTACAAATTCCCAGGGGAGCGCCAATGTACTGTTCCTGAATCCTCCCAACACAGTGTGTTTCAACATTGCATGTGCGCACCTACCCGTCACACCCACCCACCTGAGCCATACGTAACTCCCGCTTCACATAAAACACATGTGTGTCTTCCACAGTTGTGCTACTCATTTGCGTTGACATCCAATGACAGTGGACTACATGGTCATCTCACGACTGCCGTGTACTTCACACACTCTCATCCTCTCTCATTCGTACTTGTGAAATGAATCGGCAGAGACACATTTTTGCTTCAAGCCGTGTATTGGGACTTATGTCCTCTGTGATGCAGTATAGTGGACACTACTGGCAGCGAAATGCATGTGGAGGATATACTCAGCATGATTACACATAGCATAGGGTGTAGGGGTACATGTGATTAGTTGTTGACTGTGGGATGTGGGCTTCAGAGTTACGACTGCTTAGCCGTTGCTGTGCTAATGTACATTTGCTACTTACTGAGGTGCTGCTGACTTTGACACAGACAGTATACATTTAGCCTACCAGTCCGCTTGTCATCATGGGCACAGTGCATCTCAGTTCCATGTTACAGGTTTGCTGCTATAGTTACTCATACACACGTGCGTGGAGGTGACATCAGGGCATGGGCTTACGTGCATGCAATGGCGTCCCACTTGTTGTTGCGATGTGGTGGCTACTGGACATGTCACAGTCACTGGGGTCATGTTGTTGGTGGATGCACTTGTTGTCCATGCAAAGGTCCTGGCACGGAAGTTCAGAGGGAGGTGAGGTGACGGCTCTCACATACTACAGCCTGACGTTTACTGTCCACTGACCGGTGCATGTGTTCATGGGCGCAGGATCCATATTATGGCATTGTTGTACGTGCAGTTCTGTCCATGTGGTTGCCATACACAAATCCCATGCCTCTGCCTCCCCTGTTCATGCAGAGTTACTGGATGTGATGAGGAACAGAGTGCATGTCCCGGAAATATACGATGTCATGGCAGTGTAGTTGATGGTGTGGTGTCAGTTGCAGGTTGTATGGTATAGTTGTTGTACTGGTAACTGCCCAGATCCGTGCGGAAGCCAAGCATGGGTACGGTGTGGGACATCATTGTTCAATTGGGGTATAGCGTCGGGGGCCGACGAATTGACAGGTTGTCAGGTATGCGATACCTTCCAGCAGGGCTTCCATGGCATTGGTGGTAAACATGGATGACATCCAATGTAGCGGATGGTGGCTGTCAAGGTGTTGGTCGTAAGTTGTCCCTTGTAGGAGCATGATGGGACATGTTGGATGACATTCGATGTAACTGTGATCCATAATCCATCGTGTGGAAGCACAGTGGTCCCATTGCAGTGTGGGTCCAATAGTAGCCACATACGCCATGCCCCCATAAGCTGAACAGACCCTGTCGTGGACGTCCAGGGGGTTGAATAGTTGTAGCAGGTCCGCCCTAGGACATGCCGGGTTGGAGAGACATAAATCCACAGGATAGTGGAAGGGACACCTCCGACAGTAGAAGACGGGGATGACGCAGCTGAACAATGCGATGCGGTAAGTTAGTCGGTAACTTACGTTCAGCAAGGCCAGATTGTCACATCCCAATATCTGTATCAGGTTATGTTTGTACTGCTTAATCTGTCCGGCGTAGTTGGGTAGGTGTGGTGCAAGTGCCATTTTGCTGCAGGGCGATGTGATGGCGTGCTCCGGCTGTCTGTGCAGTCTGCAGAGTGCAACCTCCGACGTTGCTGGGAATTCTGTAATGGTCGTAGGGAGGCAGGACTTGTGTTATGTTAGCTTGTGCGGAGGACACGGGCCCTCATCCCACATGCTTCTCTGAATGGTCAAGGTTAGTGGTGTCTGACTCCTTCCAGATAACTTGCATGTGAACCACATGGGGAGTGTTATCATTTCTTTTTTCCGTTCTGAATGTTCTTTGGTGTTATGCGCTATCTGCCCTGTGGCCGCTTCCCTCTGCATGCCTGTGTTGGGCTTTTTTTGGTACGATGACTGTTTTCTCCAGCTTGTTTAGTCGGGATGTGGTTTCAGAGTGGGAATGGAAGGTCATTCAGTGCTGTCTCCTCTCCCGTGTGTGGGCGGCAGGCTGCGTTTCCGCTATACGTTGGGCCTTGTGTTATGATTGGAGCCACCTGTTGTCTGTCCCCCGGGATCTTGGATATTACGTATTGCATGTCTTGGTATTGGGTGCAGGGTGGTATCAGTGTTTCTGTGTGGTACTGGCGTACCTTTTGCCGACGGGGTCCATATTCTGCTGGGTGATGTTGCCGCCGCTGTGTGCTTCGCCATGTTTTGCACACAGGGGTGTGTCCTAATTTGGCGTGACATCACTGACATGTTCGGGTCACTTGTGTGACGTCAGGTTGGCAACAGTGAATTGCCGGTTGGGGACATGACTGTGGCAGGGCTGTCACGTGACATGTGCGTTCTGGGTGGTGCTGGTGTGTGTGGTGTTTGGTTGTGACCCTGTGTTGTTTGTGTGTGGCGCATACATTGCGCTGCCGTTGGCCTCTGCGTTGTGCGCATGTGTGGGTGCAGTGGTGGATGTGTCGTGTCCACGCAGGGGTGTCGGGGGGGTGCCATATACAGTTTTCCCGCCCTTGCACTGTGTGCGGTGTTTGCATGCCCTTGTTGTGTGTCTGCCTACCTGCGTCGCCGCGGTGCGTTGACTCCTGGGTGCTGCATCAGGTAGAGCATGGGGAGGGCCTGCAGTGCTGGATTCATGCTCGGGGGTCCGCCTTTGCTATCCGTATTGTGCGGCTCGGTTTTCCGCCTTGCTTTCACGTGCGGTGTCTCTAGCCGGGGAACTGTTTGGTTGTGTCATCGTAATTTGTACGCCGGGCGGTACGTGATTTCGTTGGGCGGTGTGTCTCCATTGGGCCGCACCGCTACGTGAACGGGCGCACTTTGATGGCGGACGGCGTCGCTGGATTACGGGCGGTGTTTGGCTGTATTTTCACATCCTAATTGGGCGGGCGTGTGGGCTGCGGCGGGCGGACGGTAACTGGTGCTTTTTGCATCCGCCAGCACGGCGGTGGTGCTTCTGCCCGCCATCCTAATGGGCCCCTAAATTATTTAAAATCTAAAAAAAATTTTTTTAATACATTCCAAATAACATATTAAAACACTTATATACAAAATATTACAAAATATACAAAAAATAACACAATACTACACTTTATCGATATTTTAACACAACGATAATATGACATTCTATATATTGTACTTCGATATTTTACTACACATACCAATATCGAACTTTTTGATGTCGATATGCAAAACATCGATATTTTATACCATCGATATTTTACAATCGATATTTTGGTATATCGACATTAAAATTTCGATATTTTGACTGCTCACCGTCCAATGCATTAGAGATCTATAGATTAAAGCGGATTGAATCACTGTCGAGATTACCCATAAGTTAATGTAAGGTCGATTGAAGGGCAGGCTCAAAGGCCTCCTTCATAACATTTCACCAGTTCCTCCTCTTTTCAGACATTTTGCATCTCTTTGGCTGATTGCCCACGTCCAGAAAGCGGAACGGGACAAGAATATGATCCATCCATATCAGACGCAAGGGGGCCTCAATTTGCAGACTGGTGATGTTAGAAAAAATTAAGTCCAATTTATGGCCCGCTCTGTGGGTAGGGGTGGTAACTAACTGGGTCAGGTTGAAGCCGGCTAAAGTTTGAGTTAGCTGAGACACCTGGGGGCAGTTTGGGACATCAATATGCCTGTTAACATCTCCCAGGACCGTGAAGTTGGTGTAGTGTAGCGTCAAATGGGAAATGGTCTCACAAAGTTCTGTAAGACATCTGTTAGGGCAGTCCAGGGGCTTAAAAACTAGAAAACCTATGAAGAAAAAAGAAGGAGTAAGTTTGAAACAAAAGATAAGGCCCTCCATGTTACCAACTTGACCCAGCCTAGATGTAGAAACCTCCCACGTATCCCTCAGAACAATGGCTAGGCCCCCTCACACCCTGTCTCCACCCCGGTTGGCGCACAAAATCCGATATCCCGGGGGAATAGCCAGGGCAAGATCAGGATTGGAGCCTTCCTTTAACCATGTTTCTGTGACTTGGACAAAGGTGCATATCTCTGCCAACTAGAGACCCCCAGTTCTAACATTGGTGGTCAGCGGTGAGGATTGAACTTTAATTTATACTTGACCCACAGTTATTGGTGTACATCACTAGTTTAGTGCAGATTACTACGCAACCACATACTGGGGCCGATTCCGATTCAGGTCGGAAATCTCTCCGACCGAGCCGGACCCGGAGAGATTTCCGACCGAATCGAACCTTAGCAGTCCGACCGAACGAGTACGATGCGTTCGCATGATATCGGACTCGATTCGGTCGGACTCCCATTGAAGTCAATGGGAGCCGGTTGTACAACGCGTAGCGCGGGCTCCCATTGACTCAATAGGTGCGAGGTGAACAAGGGCGCCCTACAGCGGGTACGCGTCGGCCGGGTCGCACCGTACATGCACAGGTAGGGACCCATGGGTCCCCCTGTGTGCGACTTGCGCGGCTAGGGCGTACAGGGGGTCCGACACGGACCCCCAAAGTGCGGCTCCGACTGCACTTTCGAGCCGGACGGCGCGAGTCGGTCGGACTGCTCACGGCGCGCATCGTACTTACCCGGCCGGGGAACGTCTCCATTGCGCGGTGCGAGTCTTGTCCATGCGAGTCGGTCGGAGCGGTTGGGTCCCGCGAACGAGTCGGTCGGCGATTTCACGTACGTTCGCATCGTACTCGCTCGCCCGGACGCACGTCCGACTCAGTCGGGAAACAGGGCTCCGAATCGGATCCGGTAATGCCCAGTACGATTCGGAGCCCTACCGGCCGAGATCGGAATCGGCCCCACTGTGTTTCTGGTTCTATTTTTGATCTGACCCTTGAAGTATCCACCCACCATGTCTCTAATTGGTAAACCCGCAAAGGAATCAGAATTGGAGTTTAGTATTGAAATGTTGCATACCTACAAAGTGGTTGCATGATGTTACAACGCATACCAGTACAACGCATGCTTTTACAATGCAGGCATTACAACGTAAACACCACTACAAAGCATGAATTTACAATGAATACCATTACAACGTAGTCCCATAGAGTAACATTATAACTACCATTACAACATTTACCATTACAATGCTTACCACTACAACGCAATTATAGTAAACATAAAAATACCATTTATCAGCTTCTCCCCCAAATTGTTTTTATACTATAACACGTCAATTTGACATAGTAATAACAAAACAAATGCGAGAATGAACATTAACTGTACTCAACCAGGTTAAAAAAACCTAATCAATATAACACTGATAGAAAAAGAGGCAAATGCATTCCAAAAATAATTTTACAGGTGTCCTTTCTCTATTTTTACTGATTGTCTGTATTCAGTGACCTATCAAAATGTCTGCCGAAATAAACATGAAAGAATTTTTTTTATTTGTAATCATTATTTATTAAATATAGTTTCTGTCAGAACTAGGTTTACAATTAAAAATCATATTTTTTTAATTGCCATCCACCACACAAAAACTTATAAATTGAGCCGTCCAACAGTTTGTGCTCAGAGGATCACTGACTTCACTGGTGTCCACATGCATCGGAGCACGGAGAAAAAAAAGAGATTGCTTTTGAACACTGCCACCTACAGATCAAGTAAGTAAAACCGTTTCAATGAACACATCTACAGATAATACACTAAGGGGGATATTCTCAAGAACGTGTGATAAATATCGCAAAATTAGCTTAACGCAACTTTGCACATCGCAGTCTATCGCGGGAAAATAACGCTGTGTTAACATTGTATTCTCAACACGGCGGTACCATGCGATAGTCTCACGCTAACGCGTCAAATGACCGTGATAAAATTACTGTGACGGCAAAAAAACACGAAACACGAACGCGAAAAAGTTGCGATGTGACCAACCGCGATAAAAAATTCAGCGATAACCAGCGACAGGCCTGCAATTCCCACGCGTCATGTGGGAAAATGCACTTTAAAAGCACCGAAAAACACAAACAAAATAATTCAAACTGCGTAGCACCATGGAGGAAGCCGGAGCAAGTACAGAGGACGACCAGAACCCCACAAGCCCCCAGGAGGACCAGCCTGGGACCTCGGGGTCATGGAAGGGCAAGGAGAAAAAGATGAGGAAGACGAGGTTCAGTCCGCAGGAAAACAGGATCATCATCACGGAGGTTATAGAACACCACCAACAACTGTTCGTCACCTCCAACGTGTCATTGGCAAATAAAAATGCAATATGGCAGTCCATCCTGGACAAGGTAAATGCAGTCGGAGTGAGGAGGAGGACAATTGGAGAGGTCAAGAGGCGCTGGAATGATGCGAAGTGCAAAACCAAGAAGAAACTCGTTGACAACCATCAGGCAGCAATGCAGACTGGAGGTGGCAGTCCAGCGGAACACCAGGAGCTGGATGAGGTGGAGGAAATGGTGGCCACAGTCATCAGTGGGGAGACGGTGGCAGGAGTTGGGGTTCCGGACACTGCTCGACATGACCTGACACAACAGCACCAGGGTGAGTACCGAACAGGGACTGGGGGGACGGGGGGAGATGGGCACAATGGCACACATGCACAATTAAGTAGAGCACACTGCACACCCACAATGACTCTGGATCATGTCCCTGATCCCCTTGGCACACTGCAGCACACATACAAACAGCAAGTAGGCCCCCGTCCACTATGGGCACAAAGGGGTCCCTCCCCACACAGCACCAATCTCACAACCAACTCATGCACACGTGTCAAAACCAGCAAAGCTGCGTGTCTGTGAGCCACACTGACAATGCAAGTGACACTGCATGACGAACAGCATGGCTGCAGTCCAATTATCATGACATGGTGCACGCCACGACACTGAGGTGGCTGAGTGTGGAACACATCCGTAAAGGAGCAGGTCACACTCTGACACATCCACGTGCACAAACACCCCTGACGTCAACAACACATCTGTGGATAAACCATGCCCAAGAGTCCAAAATCCAAACTAGAGCCAAAATTAGCCAAGTCTGCAACATCTCAGCACTGTAGAAGCACAGAAGTCAAAGGCACAACGCCTCAAAGGGATAAGGGGCAGCAAAATCACAGCTGCAGGGGCGACTCTCCCACAGTGCAGCACACACACATAGCAATAACAGCACATCATCATTGACGACAATGTGGTACAAAGTGCAACACTCTCACTACAGAACAGAGGACACAACTGGTTCCGCTTGTGCGTAGAAACTGGCCAATCACATCTGGCATAGCAGGAAACTGTGAGATGACAATGTACGTGTACAACCTCACATCCGTGATGTAGTTCAAATGTCCACTGTCTCGCATCAAATAGTCAGCTCCTCCCAAACAGTCACAATGTACATTGTCATGCAGTCTGTATGTAAACTTGAACAATGCGTCAACATAAATGTCAACACAATCTTAAAATGCATCTCCCCTTCACATTGCAGAGGGACAATCAACACCTCCTGCAGAGCAGACCAGACAACTCATCAGTGATGATGAAGAGGACCTCCATAACGTCGACACCGACGCCCTACAACAGCTCATGGATAGCTACGGCAACCCACCTCCAGGAGCAGGGCAGCCCAGGTGCATCGAGGAGACCCTACCCCCTGCACAGACCACACAGCAGGAAGCACCCACCACCACGGCTGGCTCCCAGCACCTCACCAAAGAACACATCGCATTCCAAGGCCATGTGTTAGACTCCCAGAAGGAGGTGGCTGAACAGGTGCGGGTGGGGTTCGACCTCATGGCAGCCAAACTAGATGACATACGTGGGTGTCTAAGTCCCATCAGGGACCACTTACACTCCCTAACGGACACCCACAGTTCGCTCCATGATGTCCAACAATCCATGCCCGACAACGCTGGAGTCATGACTCTGAGAGGAGAACAACTATCTAGTCAGAGTGGCCTCAGCGATGCCAGTCGAGAGTTGGCACAGATGCTGAGGATAATGGAGAACATGGAGCAGATGCATGCGGAAAGAATGGCTGCCACGGATGCACACCAGTGAAAAGTTGTTGGGATCTTCCATGCCCTGCAGATCCTCATCATCGCATTGCTGCCACTAAGACAGTCGCTGATGAATGCTGCTGGTACTTCTACACACACATCTCCAGCCCCTGATGTGTCAGTGGCACAGAGTGCTGCAGACCAAACATCAGCACCCACATGTCAGACAGATGGCATAGAGGACGAAGATGCGGGTGATTCCACCTTTGTAGTAAGAAGGAGCCAGTAGCATTCTTCTCCGCCATATGCCCTGTTTCAGCTTGGTTCTGCCCTCTGCATCATGCCCTGTAACAACACCTCCCACTGTCCCCCGAAACACTCTGCGACACTCACCTTGGACCTCGACATGGACTGCCATATTTTCTTTGCTTACCAATGACACAGCAATCAGACTGCGGACTGTACTCTTCCTCTTCCGATGTACCTGTCAATCCCTAAAGACTCTGGCTGGCCCTCCACTGGGCTACAATGTAATGTGGGGTTTGCATGGCCATGTACTGCTCCAGCTCCGACACTCAACTGAATGTGAATAAATCATTCAAATTCACACAGATGTGTCATGTCCATAATCGATGAAAGTATGGATGAATGTAAGGACATTGATTGCCCAAAAAGGTACACCCTGGGAAATGAAAGCAATGCGCATGTTTGACCGTGACACACATAGGAAGTGAGATGACTGGGAATGTGTGCACTAGCTGTGGCCTCATTGCTCTGAAACAACAATCGCGCAATTCCTCAACATTGCCCCACGCAATGTTAGAAATAGGGCTGGACATGAAATGTCAAAGTCGTTGGCAGGCCTAAAGTAGTGTCCCCCATCACATTGGACAACATAACATCTCTTCGCATACCTACTCACACTCAACTGGGTGGACACAGCCTGTAGTGATGGATCACATTGATCCACATGGCAAGAATATAGACACCATACTCACATTGCTGAAGACACATAAGAGCACAGGTCTATCAGCAACTATCTCAACCACTATGTCTGGCTCACTGAGGTGGAGCTGGCAATAGGGCCTCACCCCTAAGTGAAATGCGTCAGTCAGTCCCTCCCTGTGTACGGACAATGCTCATTGAGGCACACAATTTGTCATTCTAATCAACACTCATCACAGTTGAACACTAGTGAAGTTGCGTAGACTTTATTGCCATGTGCGTGTCAGTACGGGCAAGAGAAGTGCCACAACATGCAGACCAATGCATCAGACACTAACAGGCAGCGTTCGATCACAGTACAGTTCCACGTGACAGGCGTTGTGCATGCGCCCGGGACGTTCTGCCATTGCGTTGGTGGCTCTCGTAGAACCGGCACTCTTCTGACCTGCGGCAGTTATGTGGATGATATGCCACAGCTCGGAGCAATGAGTCGTATGTGTGTGCAATGTTTGGACGTATGGGTTGTTGTGTACGTAAGTGTCAAGGGCATTCCATGCAAGAGTACCTCGAGCAAGAACTTCTGTAATGCGGGGTGTGGATACGTTGGTCTTTCTTTAGCGCTGTGCGTAGTGTGGAGTCATCATCATCTGCTATGGTATCTCTCTCAGGGGGTGCCTGCCGCATGCAAGACCAAGGTCGGAGGTGCAGATGTCCTTCCGCCTTATCTATTGAGACAAAGGAGCTTTCATCCCTAATGTTAGTCTGACTACTGCTTGCATTCTGGGAATGTGATATGGCTTTCGCGCTGCAATTGAGGCTAGGCCTTAGGCTTATGGTGCACCAATAGCTAAACACACACAGCAGTTGGCATGCATGAGCCAAGAGCCAGAGCGGCCTTGTGCTCCTTGTACAATCCCTTCGTGCGCGGCCGCCCTCCGGGTGCATGCAACATTGTCGATTGCGGGACGTGTGGTGCAGACACTGCAACAGAGACACACACATCAGTTGGTTTCCTGTCCAGACCAGAAATGAACCACGCCCAGAGCCCAGGGATAATTATTCACACCCCTACGCTGGCCTGACGCCGACCCAGCCCACTCGGCTTACGTATAAAGGGGGGGGAACGACGCTATGTGTCCCAGTTCTTCCCCACTGCCGGAGGTGACATGGCTGCGTCCGCCTGGCATATCACGAGACTCAATCATAAAGGGTCCATGACTTTCCTTGCACAGAGTTGGTGGCACTGGCTACACTGCGGCCGGCACGGGCCTTCCGCCACGGGACGGTGACTTTCGGTGCACTGAGGTAGGGGCACCTTAAGTGCTGAGCGGGTGTGCAGCTTGCAATGATGTGCCGTCCTGGTGGTCCGGACTGGTAAGGATTTGTGTGAGCCCTGCTGGTCGCAGTGTAGGCCTGAGCCAGCGGGCAGCGCGGGCCTACCGCCACGTGGCGTTGCCTCGCGGTTCACAGAGTTAGTGGCACCTATACAGCTGAGCGGGTGTGCAGCCTGTGATGATGCCGTGTGCACTGATATGATCTCTGTCATTGTGAAATCAAGACCCAGAATCACGTGTGTGACCTGGTGGCCCGCGGGGCGGGGCTGCATGATGTGGAGGCTGCCAAGGTCGTGGGGCCCGGGCTTGGAGCTTGCACCGGCACATGGTGGACCCTCTTGGAGACACGCTGGTGGCGGAAGGTGAGCAGTGAGGCCTGGGTTACAGGGGCGGGCAAACACTGCTGGGCGGCGGGAGGGGCTGGGGTGCAGCAACCTGTGTGCGCAGGGGCGGCCAAGCGATGATGGCGTGTGCAATGATATGAACTCTGCCATTCATAAATCTGGACTCTGTTTCAGATAAGGGACCTGGTGGACTGCAGTGTATACCGGCACGTGGTTGGAGACACACCAGTGGCAGCAGGTGAGCAGTGAGGCCTGGGTCCGCAGTGTCGGCACTCTCTCTCCCTCTCTTCCTTTCACTGTCTTTCTCTCTTCCTCTGTTACTCTCTCTCTCCTCCCTCTCTTCCTTTCACCGTCTCTCTCTCTCTCTTCCTCTGTTTCTCTCTCTCTCTCCTTCTCCCTCTCTCCCCCTTTCTCTCTCTTTCTCTCTCTCCCTCTCTTTCACTCTCTCTCCCTTTCTTTCTCTCTCTCTTTCTCTCTCCCTCAGTCCTTTGATGAGCGCATGACACACCTTCTTATCTTGAATTTTGTCTTGCAGGCTGTGTCTTACAGATTGTCCAGAGAAGACCCGCCATGACTCTTCCGAATAGTTGTTTTGAGTTAAATTTGAATAAAATGATTTGTTTGGAAATTCGAAGATGATTGAATGATTCTTTTCTGACCACACATGAATGTTAATTGTTGTACTTGTGCGACATCAGGCGAATTGTTTTGTTCATGATTTTGTAAAGTTGATGTAAAATATCTTTGTCCGGGGTAGGGCCCGGGGGGGACCTTGGGGGGGGTGGCGTTGGGTGTTGTGGCCCTCTTGGGTGCCCAGCTGCATGATTAGTAGCTCCATGGCATCTGTTGTTCTTCTGGTGTGGCTGTGGGCTGGGCTCCCATTTCTGGTGCAGGTTATCGTCCGACTTAATACCAGGAAAGAGCAGGTGTTAATTCCCTGCTGCTAACACGCCTTATCGCATGTTTTGTGATCTTATCGCCGATCTGGCTGGTCGTTGAGAATGTTGCGAAATGGTGTTGTCGCGGGTTTTTGCACGGGAACGCCTACTCTGCATCTCATTAGCGTTAGTTGCCGGTGTCATCCGTGGCGATGTTTTTTGCGACTGCTATCGCAGGAAAACTGGCGATATCGGCTGTTAGCTCCAGCTTGTGAATAGGGCGATAAATCTATCGCCACTTAGGCAGCGATAAAGTGCTGCTAACTTGGCGATAAGTCCTTGAGAATATGACCCTAAATCCCCTAAACATTTGGTAATAATATTTGTTTTCTAAAATACACAGACTTTTACCTGACACTCCACAGAACACTCACAAAAGTAAGTGCTTGTTATAGAAATCAATTGGTGTTTAAAAAACGTTTTCAATTATTTAAAAAAAAAAAATACATAAACTAAATTACTGCTGTCGTTTTTAAAATTACTAATAGTACTATGCCAGGTAATGTCAGTTAGAAAATAAGTGCTCAAAATGTACCTCAGGGCAGATGCTGGAAAGGGAAGGCAAGCAAAATTACCATTCCAACTCCGACAACAGTTTACCTCATAGATGGTGTGGGAGATGTGGTGGGGGCTAAATTGCTTTTCCTACTCCGAAAGGTGATTACCTCATGGAAGGTGAAGGATGGTGGTGGGGGGAAAAATTACTATTCCTATCCCAGCAGGTGTTTGCATCAGGAAAGGTGCTGAATGGTGGTAAGGCGATACCAAAGGGGATGATGGATGGAGCGTTTGAGCTAATCAAACACTCACCCCCAGTCAACTGATCTGGGTTTAATCCATCATCATTCTTTAGCTCACTCCACCACCCCAGTTCAGACATGGCCATATGCAAATCAGTCTGACCCTGTGCCTCATGGGAACAGTCCAGCCCGAACTGCCAAGCCATGTCTTCCCTGGACCGGAAACAAGCATCCTGGGACCGGTCTCTGGCTATTCAGCCGTCATCAGCCAGGATAGCCTGAATCCAGTGGCAAAGTGAGCAAGGGACCCACGTCTGGGCATACCCTGCCAACTTAGGGCGAACAAAGCGATACCAAAGGGGATGATGGACGGAGCGTTTGAGCTAATCAAACACTCACCCAGTCAACTGATCTGGGTTTAATCCATCATCATTCTTTAGCTCACTCCACCACCCCAGTTCAGACATGGCCATATGCAAATCAGTCTGACCCTGTGCCTAATGGGAACAGTCCAGCCCGAACTGCCAAGCCATCTCTTCCCTGGACCGGAAACAAGCATCCTGGGACCGGTCTCTGGCTATTCAGCCGTCATCAGCAAGGCTAGCCTGAATCCATTGGCAAAGTGAGCAAGGGACCCACGTCTAGGCATACCCTGCCAACTTAGGGCGAACAAAGCGATACCAAAGGGGATGATGGACGGAGCGTTTGAGCTAATCAAACACTCACCCCCAGTCAACTGATCTGGGTTTAATCCATCATCATTCTTTAGCTCACTCCACCACCCCAGTTCAGCCATGGCCCTATGCAAATCAGTCTGACCCTGTGCCTCATGGGAACAGTCCAGCCTGAACTGCCAAGCCATGTCTTCCCTGGACCGGAAACAAGCATTCTGGGACCTGTCTCTGGCTATTCAGCCGTCATCAGCCAGGCTAGCCTGAATCCAGTGGCAAAGTGAGCAAGGGACCCACGTCTGGGCATACCCTGCCAACTTAGGGCGAACAAAGCGATACCAAAGGGGATGATGGACGGAGCGTTTGAGCTAATCAAACACTCACCCCCAGTCAACAGATCTGGGTTTGATCCATCATCATTCTTTAGCTCACTCCACCACCCCAGTTCAGACATGGCCATATGCAAATCAGTCTGACCCTGTGCCTCATGGGAACAGTCCAGCCCGAACTGCCAAGCCATGTCTTCCCTGGACCGGAAACAAGCATCCTGGGACCGGTCTCTGGCTATTCAGCCGTCATCAGCCAGGCTAGCCTGAATCCAGTGGCAAAGTGAGCAAGGGACCCACGTCTGGGAATACCCTGCCAACTTAGGGCGAACAAAGCGATACCAAAGGGGATGATGGACGGAGCGTTTGAGCTAATCAAACACTCACACCAGTCAACTGATCTGGGTTTAATCCATCATCATTCTTTAGCTCACTCCACCACCCCAGTTCAGACATGGCCATATGCAAATCAGTCTGACCCTGTGCCTCATGGGAACAGTCAAGCCCGTACTGCCAAGCCATGTCTTCCCTGGACCGGAAACTAGCATACTGGGACCGGTCTCTGGCTATTCAGCCGTCATCAGCCAGGCTAGCCTGAATCCAGTGGCAAAGTGAGCAAGGGACCCACGTCTGGGCATACCCTGCCAACTTAGGGCGAACAAAGCGATACCAAAGGGGATGATGGATGGATGGAGCGTTTGAGCTAATCAAACACTCACCCCCAGTCAACTGATCTGGGTTTAATCCATCATCATTCTTTAGCTCACTTCACCACCCCAGTTCAGACATGGCCATATGCAAATCAGTCTGACCCTGTGCCTCATGGGAACAGTCCAGCCCGAACTGCCAAGCCATGTCTTCCCTGGACCGGAAACAAGCATTCTGGGACCGGTCTCTGGCTATTCAGCCGTCATCAGTCAGGCTAGCCTGAATCCAGTGGCAAAGTGAACAAGGGACCCACGTCTGGGCATACCCTGCCAACTTAGGGCGAACAAAGGGATACCAAAGGGGATGATGGATGGAGCGTTTGAGCTAATCAAACACTCACCCTCAGTCAACTGATCTGGGTTTAATCCATCATCATTCTTTAGCTCACTCCACCACCCCAGTTCAGGCATGGCCATATGCAAATCAGTCTGACCCTGTGCCTCATGGGAACAGTCCAGCCCGAACTGCCAAGCCAACGCTCCGTCCATCATCCCCTTTGGTATCGCTTTGTTCGCCCTAAGTTGGCAGGGTATGCCCAGACGTGGGTCCCTTGCTCACTTTGCCACTGGATTCAAGCTAGCCTGGCTGATGACGGCTGAATAGCCAGAAACCGGTCCCAGGATGCTTGTTTCCGGTCCAGGGAAGACATGGCTTGGCAGTTCGGGCTGGACTGTTCCCATGAGGCACAGGGTCAGACTGATTTGCATATGGCCATGTCTGAACTGGGGTGGTGGAGTGAGCTAAAGAATGATGATGGATTAAACCCAGATCAGTTGACTGGGGGTGAGTGTTTGATTAGCTGGAACGCTCCGTCCATCATTCCCTTTGGGATCGCTTTGTTCGCCCTAAGTTGGCAGGGTATGCCCAGACGTGGGTCCCTTGCTCACTTTGCCACTTGATTTAAGCTAGCCTGGCTGATGACGGCTGAATAGCCAGAAACTTGTCCCAGGATGCTTGTTTCCGGTCCAGGGAAGACATGGCTTGGCAGTTCGGGCTGGACTGTTCCCATGAGGGACAGGGTCAGACTGATTTGCATATGGCCATGTCTGAACTGGGGTGGTGGATTAAACCCAGATCAGTTAACTGGGGGTGAGTGTTTGATTAGCTCAAACGCTCCATCCATCATCCCCCTTTGGTATCGAATGGTGGTAAGGGGCAAAACCACTATTCCTACTCCAACAGGTGTTTGCCTCAGGGAAGGTGCTGGATGGTAGTGCAGGACAAAATTACTATTCTTACTCTGACAGGTGTTTGCCTTAGGAAAGGTGCTGGATGGTGGTGGTGGGCACAATTACTATTCCTACTCTGACAGGTGTTTGCCTCAGGAGAGGTGCGGGATGGTGGTGGTGGTGGGCAAAATTACTATTTCTACTCTGGCAGGTGTTTGCCTCAGTGAAGGTGCTGGATTGTGGTGGGGGGGGCTAAATAACTATTCCTGCTCCGACAGGTGTTTGCCCCAGGGAAGGTGCTGGATGGTGGTGTGGGGCAAAATTACTATTCCTACTCCGACAGGTGATTGCCTAAGGGAAGGTTCTGGATGGTGGTGGGGGTAAAATTACTATTCCTACTCCAACAGGTGTTTGCGTCAGGGAAGGTGCTGGATGGTGGTGGGGGCAAAATTACTATTCTAACCCTGTCAGGTGTTTCCCTCAGGGAAGTTGCTGGACAGTGGTGGGGGCAAAATAACTATTTCTACTCTGACAGGTGTTTGTCTCAGGAAAGGTGCTGGATGGTGGTGGGGGAAAAATTACTATTCCTACTCCTACAGGTGTTTGCTTCAGGGAAGGTGCTGGATGGTGATGGGTGACAACATTTCTATTCCTACTCCAACAATTGTTTGCCTCAGGGAAAGTGCTTGATGGTGGTGGGGGACAAACTTACTATTCCTGCTCTAACAGGTGTTTGCCTTAGGGAAGGTGCTGGATGGTGGTGGGGACAAAATAATTATTCCTACTCCGACAGGTGTTTGCCTCAGGGAAGGAGCTGGATGGTGATGGGGACAAAATTACTATTCCTACTCCAACAGGTGTTTACCTCATGGAAGGTGAAGGATGGTGGTGGGGGAAAAAATTCCTATTCCTATCCCAGCAGGTGTTTGCATCAGGAAAGGTGCTGAATGGTGGTAAGGGGCAAAACCACTATTCCTACTCCGACAGGTGTTTGCCTCAGGGAAAGTGCTGGATGGTGGTGGGGGCAAAACTACTATGCCTACTCCAACAGGTGTTTGCCTCAGGGAAGGTGCTGGATGGTGGGGGGGCAAAATAGCTATTCCTACTCCAACAATTGTTCACCTCAGGGAAGGTGCTGGATGGTAGTGCAGGACAAAATGACTATTCTTACTCTGACAGGTGTTTGCCTTAGGAAAGGTGGATGGTGGTGGTGGGCAAAATTACTATTCCTACTCTGACAGGTGTTTGCCTCAGGAGAGGTGCGGGATGGTGGTGGTGGGCAAAATTACTATTCCTACTCTGGCAGGTGTTTGCCTCAGTGAAGGTGCTGGATTGTGGTGTGGGGCTAAATAACTATTCCTGCTCCGACAGGTGTTTGCCCCAGGGAAGGTGCTGGATGGTGGTGTGGGGCAAAATTACTATTCCTACTCCGACAGGTGATTGCCTAAGGGGAGGTTCTGGATTGTGGTGGGGGTAAAATTACTATTCCTACTCCAACAGGTGTTTGCCTCAGGGAAGGTGCTGGATGGTGGTGGGGCAAAATTACTATTCTAACCCTGTCAGGTGTTTCCCTCAGGGAAGTTGCTGGACAGTGGTGGGGCAAAATAACTATTTCTACTCTGACAGGTGTTTGTCTCAGGAAAGGTGCTGGATGGTGGTGGGGGAAAAATTACTATTCCTACTCCTACAGGTGTTTGCTTCAGGGAAGGTCCTGGATGGTGATGGGTGACAACATTTCTATTCCTACTCCAACAATTGTTTGCCTCAGGGAAAGTGCTTGATGGTGGTGGGGGACAAACTTACTATTCCTGCTCTGACAGGTGTTTGCCTTAGGGAAGGTGCTGGATGGTGGTGGGGACAAAATAATTATTCCTACTCTGACAGGTGTTTGCCTCAGGGAAGGTGCTGGATGGTGATGGGGACAAAATTACTATTCCTACTCCAACAGGTGTTTACCTCATGGAAGGTGAAGGATGGTGGTGGGGGAAAAATTACTAATCCTATCCCAGCAGGTGTTTGCATCGTGAAAGGTGCTGAATGGTGGTAAGGGGCAAAACCACTATTCCTACTCCGACAGGTGTTTGCCTCAGGGAAAGTGCTGGATGGTGGTGGGGGCAAAACTATTATGCCTACTCCAACATGTGTTTGCCTCAGGGAAGGTGCTGGATGGTGGGGGGCAAAATAGCTATTCCTACTCCAACAATTGTTCACCTCAGGGAAGGTGCTGGATGGTAGTGCAGGACAAAATTACTATTCTTACTCTGACAGGTGTTTGCCTTAGGAAAGGTGTTGGATGGTGGTGGTGGGCAAAATTACTATTCCTACTCTGACAGGTGTTTGCCTCAGGAGAGGTACGGGATGGTGGTGGTGGGCAAAATTACTATTCCTACTCTGGCAGGTGTTTGCCTCAGTGAAGGTGCTGGATTGTGGTGGGGGGGCTAAATAATTATTCCTGCTCCAACAGGTGTTTGCCCCAGGGAAGGTGCTGGATGGTGGTGTGGGGCAAAATTACTATTCCTACTCTGACAGGTGATTGCCTAAGGGAAGGTTCTGGATGGTGGGGGTAAAATTACTATTCCTACTCCAACAGGTGTTTGCCTCAGGGAAGGTGCTGGATGGTGGTGGGGGCAAAATTAGTATTCTAACCCTGTCAGGTGTTTCCCTCAGGGAAGTTGCTGGACAGTGGTGGGGGCAAAATAACTATTTATACTCTGACAGGTGTTTGTCTCAGGAAAGGTGCTGGATGGTGGTGGGGGACAAATTACTATTCCTACTCCTACAGGTGTTTGCTTCAGGGAAGGTGATGGATGGTGATGGGTGACAACATTTCAATTCCTACTCCAATAATTGTTTGCCTCAGGGAAAGTGCTTGATGGTTGGGGGGGACAAACTTACTATTCCTGCTCTGACAGGTGTTTGCCTTAGGGAAGGTGCTGGATGGTGGTGGGGACAAAATAATTATTCCTACTCTGACAGGTGTTTGCCTCAGGGAAGGTGCTGGATGGTGATGTGGACAAAATTACTATTCCTACTCCAACAGGTGTTTGCCTCAGGGAAGGTGCTGGATGGTGGTAGGGGAAAAAATTACTATTCACACTCCAACAAGTGTTTAACACAGTAAAGTACAAGAAGCCCTAGGAGTGCTGCCTTGAAAAAAGTATTCAACTGTACTTAATTATATAAAAAAACATGAACAGGAAATAATACTCACACTTTCTTTTCTTTATCAGAACTGCAAAGTGTTTACCTTTGAAATTATTGGCTGTACAAAATACAGCACAACATACTACAGACGATCCAAAGAGTTTATGAACATTGAAATAGCTTAACAGGTAAAAAGTTAATGGAAGAAACTCTTTCATTCCATAAAGTTTTAAAATCTGCCACAATATAAGAAGGAAGATATAAAATCACTCCTAACCCAATCTCACTAAACAAATTAAAAACATATATCTGAGTAAATGAAGTATTTAAAAACTAACCAGAGAAAAAGACATTGTCTCTTTTACAGGTCTAATGCAAGCCATCCGTCTGCTGGAAAATGGAAAGGAAAACAATAATATACAGCCATATCTTCTTTACATTTCTCTACAGATCAACCCATATCACACCACCAGTGTGGAAGAACACATCCTCAAAAAAACAAAGCATCACTATCAGAAGTTTCTGATCACACAACAGTCCAACCCATTGAAGGTAAGACTGAATTAAATCACAGTTATCCCCAATATTAACCTTCTTTTCACAGCTTTAAAGGAAAAAAACTTTTGAAACATACCATAGCCTAAAATGTATGAACTTTATAATAAAAAAAATTTAGAATCTCAAATAGCAAATTCCTAAACATTTTCCCTTGCAGGATAATATTAAAAGAACATTTGTAAACCATATCATGAATGCATTTTGCTTTCTTTTCCTTTCTATACAGATCAACCCATACCATACCACCAATCTAGAAGATAGCAATCTCCACCAGTCCAAACAAATCCACACCATCATCTTTGAAAATTACTTTTCACACAACAGCGAAACCTCATTTAAGGTAACATACAACAAAAACTCAATTATCACCCAAAATAACTTTCTTTTCACAGGGATGATCCCAAAAGAAAATAAAAACAAAAAGCAAGGCAAAACCTAAGATAAATAACCATTGTTATCGAAAAGAATTGTAGATTGTGAAATATGTGATTTTAAAACATGTTTCTCTTCCAGGTAACATTTTACAAACACACATTCAGCAACCAAATCACTAAAAAAATTGTATTCTTTTTTCTTTCTACCTGCAGATAAAGAATGACAGCAAGAAACAAGCAAACTATACTAAATCAAGCAGGGGAAACAGACTACTGAGCTACGGTGGCTATCTTTATTGTAAGGAGAGATTAACTGAGCCCAGGAGTCATTGGAGGTGTGTGCAGTATTATGAGCGGTTACTCTTGGTGACACTGTTGAAAAAATAACCGAGCATAACCACTGCAATGGAAATTGAAGTTTGTCAAAATATTGAACAAATGAAAACCCTTGCATCCAACTCCAATGAACCTTACGGCTCAGTTTTGAGGGATGTCTTTCAAAACATACCTATGCATGTAGCTAGTTCTATGCCTACTATTCCTAATCTAAGTAGTTTTATACAGAGAAAAAAACAGGTAAGTAACCCTCAACGTGTAACACCCAAACCTACCCAGATATCAACATACCTGAAGACTTGACAGTAACCTTTACTAACGAATCTTTCCTTTTGCATGACAACAAAAACCCTCTAAAACGAATACAAATTTTTTTGCACATCCCGTAACCTTGCTAAACTGGAGAATAGTGATATTTGGATGATGGATGGTACCTTTAAGTCCACCCCCCATCCCTTCAGCCAAATATACACTATTCATGCCAACAATAATAACACCATTGTTCCTTTAGGGGGTGATTACGATACGGCCCATAAAGGCTCCGACCTGTAGTCAGAGCCTTTAGGGCCGCATCGTAATGGGCCGTTCGGTTTACTTTTTGTCCGCCTCATGATTTTGAAGGTGGTTGGAAAGTAAACTGGCCGATCATTCCGGCTGGCTTTTGACAGGCTCGGAGAGCCCGTCCGCCAGCCAGAAGCCGGAAAGTAATCTCAAGGGTGGGTCTTTCTGCCCTTGAGATTCCGATCACGGTTTCTGACATGGTTTCCATGCCGGACTGTCCGACATGGAAACCATGTCGGAAAGCATGTTTGGGGACCCCCAGCAGGGCCCCCTTTGTTGCATGGCCTCCGGTTGGAGGCCGAGGAGGCACTTATGGCCCCCCTGTTGATCCCTGCACCTTGTGGCAGACACCTTGAGGTGCCTGCCACGGGGTGCAGGGGTGAACTGCACCTCCCTTTTCTCAATAGGAGCTTGTGTTACAGCTGGTTTACGGCCATAACACGAGTTCCCATCGAGAAAAGTTGAATGTGACTGAACAGTGTTCGGTCGCATTATAATAGGCTGGTTGGGACCACTGACTGGGTGTCGGGCGGTCCCATGACCCTTCCCCCTGACATCGAAATAACCCCTTAAGTGTACAGTTTACTGCCTGATAAGCAAGCTTCAACCAACACAGAACTTTTGCCAGTAATAAAAACAATGGGCCTGATTTCGATGTTGGGTGGAATTCCTTCCACACGACACCAACTCAGTCCTGGGACCGACCGACACCCGGTCGGCTGTCCCGACTGCCTCTTTAGGATGTGACCGAACACAGTGTTCGGTCGCATTCCTACATTTCACTATGGGAGCATGCATTACGGCCGTAAAACGACCATAATGCATTACGATGCACTCTGAAGGCTCCGACCGTCGGTCGGAGCCTTCTGAGCAGCATCGTAATTGGCCCTAAAACTCTAAATAAAAGTCCTAGAAAAGTGATTATTGACTTTGAATTATCAATGATTAATACTATTTCTAAATTATACCCAGAAATCCAAATATAAGAATGTTTTTTTCCACTTTTTACAGGCATATTGGCGAATAATCCAAAAAACATCCTTTGTTGAAGACTACATATCAGACAGTGAATTACAATATCAATTGAAGAAACTAACAGCCTCATGCTTTGTGCCACCTAACAGTGTAGATGAATACTACACATCAATGACAGAATCTGACTACTTTACACAAAACGATCGAAAATTGGGCCCCTTGCTAAATTATTTTGAAGACACATGGATTGGCCATCTAAGTAGGTTGGGTCGCAGGGGGAAGCCAAGGTTCCCAATTTACTAGTGTAACTGTTACATGACCTGCTTAGAGGGTGGCATGAAGACTAATAATGCCATTGAGAGATGGCACAACTCCTTCATCAACAAATCTATCAAAAATACTCACTCAAACTTGGATCATTATTTGGAAACCTTGAAGAAGGAGCAAAGTTACCAAGAAATGAGAATAGCTCAATCTTTAACAGGTAGTCTGGATCCACGTATCTCCCAAAAAAGTAAAGAAATGTCAGAACGATTATTGGCACAAATGAAACAGTTTACGTTGTCAGTGGCTTCAGGCTACCTGGAAAATATTGCAAGTATACTACATTTCTAATTCAAGCTAACCCCTTCTTCTAACTTACTTGCCTGTTTAAAAAAAAAAAATTAAATTGGCATTTTTTAAATTATTTTTGCGAAATTATTAGGAATGTCGGAAATCCTACCTGCAGAAGTCTTCTTTCTTCAATTTTTGGTGATGCTTCAATTAATCCTGTCACCAAAAGTCTTCTTTACTCAAATAATCCACAGGGTTTAACCATAAATCCATGAATTTCCAAATGTCTCAATCAAAAATTTGAAACACAGAGTGGAGTAAACACCAGTACCAACAACGTATTAGTTGGTTTAGAAATCTGTGTTCTAATTGAAAAACGCAAAACCCAAAACAAAATATCAAAAAAACGAAAAACATAAAATTAAAAAAAAAACACAAATCTAATCCATAACTACGATCCAGGTTCCATATTGAATAAAAATTGTCCAAGTCCATCCTTGTTCACCCACTTCCAAAACACAGAAATCCATAAAAATATCTGTTCCAAAAAACCTTCTTCGCCCTTTTGAAAGGCCTGCATCCGAAACCCATGAATCCTTTTCATTCTTTTAAAGACGTGACGTGCATTGTGAAAAAAACCTCAAAACAGTACTAAAAAAACATGCCGGAATCTTTTAAAAATATACTGCTATTATTACAAATAAGTTAAAAAAATTATTCTATTGTTTTTAAGAAATACTTTTTAAAACTTATCTTACAATAACCACATTTGTCCCGATGTAGGCCTACAACAGCTACATGCATAGGATGCAAAATTGGTTAAAACATACATAACATTCAAATATTACACTAAACACCTTCCAACTACCTCCCTCCTCTCCTTACAAAAACGTTGGCCACCTTCAACTCTTGATTTAAAATATTAAAGGTTCTTACCTGACTGCAGCTCTCCCTTGCATCCGATCTTGACTTTGATGCTCCACCGACTGTAGAAAAAGATGTTCAACAACGTAAGTCAAGGCCGAAAGTAAAAAGGATAAAAAGACAATTATTATCATTGAATATAATAGAAAAGCATGGGAAAAATATGTTTTTACTGTTTAATAAATTATTGATCTACACACACAAGAAAGTAAGGTATCTTATAGTCGCAATTTTTATCAAGTTACAATCTATTCGACAGTGTAGCAAAAGCACCTTAACTTTATAAAAACTGACCTCACCCACAACGTGTTGTGACATGCTTCATCATAGGGCTGCTGCAACGCCTCAGCGCAGACCAACGCTTGAGGCGGAGCAATCGGGTGGGGTAGACAATACAAACAAATAGAAAAGGAAAAAAGAATCCAAAAAGGTGCAGACAGTGAATCTTAAAACTAACTAAGGGATATCCTAATGCCAATTTTATTCCTGGATTCCCTTGTCAGGATTAAAAAGGTAATTTATACCCCCGGATGGTGGTGAAGTGAGTGTATTATGCCCTCTACACCCCTCCGTTCTGCATAGAGGTCGACATGTTTCTGCCGGAATCCGTGTCTCTACTGGCATTCATCAGGACTATCGGATCCCTATGCTAAATTTCCTTTCTGTACAAATACCCCTAGTATCTCAATATACTCAGTATCACTCCACCTGTTTTGTGTGGTGTAGTCCAGTACACTTACTATTATTTGAGATCTGTAAATGGAGAGAATAAAAAACAAGTGAAGAAAATCCGTGCCTAAATAAACAGACAAAAGACAATAGTGATATAAGTGATTAAAAAGTGCTATATATGCTACCTTTTATTCTTAACCAATTTGGTGCGACACAGGTGTTTTTTAAAATTTTACCCCACCGTTCGTGAGGGAACAATTGCCCTTATTATTTATTGTGAACACTATATGCAAGTGTCATTTTTTTCAAGCATTGTGTGTCTACGTCCTAACAGGAATGAACACACCTACTGAAAAAGAAATTATGCTGGTAATCATGCCCCAACAGTACTCTTATCGATGAAACTATAAATTAATGTGCTTGGGAACACACATAACCAAACACTCGGCGAGTCTTACCGAGTTTATTGAAACATACAAAAGGAAATTAGAGGAGACAAACAAGGAGATTGGGGAGTACAAAGATTACCTGATGCAATCTAAGATCTCAAAGTTGCAGAAGGATCTTAAGAAATTTTCCAAAGAAAAAATATATCCATACACTACAGACGAATATATTGAAAGAAATATGGAGGAGATAAAGACGGGACAACAGACAGGGAGAAAGAGTTCGGACTCCATGAGCTCCAGCAGCGATGGAAGTGAGTATGAGAACAGACCAAGGAGGAGGGGTAGATGTAGAGGGAGAGGACAGTACCAGGGCCCTAGACCTAGTTACAACCCCATGTACCAAAAATACCCAGGCCAAGGTTTTGGTTGGCCCCCCATGTTCCAACCCTTTCCACCTATGCAGGGACCCTACAACCCCCATTTTCCACAGACACCCGCTCCTTTTTTAGGCAGAGGTAGGGGGCATGGCAGGGGCAAGCAAAGAGGGACACTGTGTGTACAGTGGGAAGACCTCAATCAGAGGGTGACAAGGAGCATGGCACGAGACTCCTCACCGGGGACCAGCAGAGAGGGAATCTAGTAATGAACCTCACAGACACGCAACTCACCGCTCCCCAGGAAACACTGCTCAATAAGGGATTGGGTTTCGTTCCCACAAACACTTTGGGCAGCTTCAGACTGCAACAGGAACTGTCAGAATTCTTCAAAGCAGTAAGACTTAAAGTCTTTTTCGAAGGACGGCCAGAGAGAATGGAGAATAGAGGTGATACAAACTTTCGCCCAAAATCTAATTTCACTACTCCGAACTCCACTCTTCCTCTGGAAGTCATCACTTTCGAGAGGGCAGTCATTCATGAGATAGAGGAACTGGGCAGGTCACACACCCAACCCTTTAGGAACCTCACGATGGAGGAGAAAGAGGCTCTAGACCAACTAAAAACAATCAAGAGCTGGTCATAAAGCCTGCAGACAAGGGAGGGGCAATTGTGATCCAGACTAAAACAGCATATGATCATGAATGCTTGAGGCTACTGGGTGATGAATGGAACTACAGGGTCCTCCCCAGAGACCCAACACCAGAAAAGGGAAATCACTACCATGGTGGAAGAGGCCTTAAACAACGACTGGATCTCGGGACATGAGGCTAATTTCTTGCAGCAGAAAGATCCAGTAGTACCTTATTGTTACACACTACCCAAGGTGCATAAAACTGCTAGACCTCCACCAGGGAGACCTATCGTCGCAGTCATTGAATCCATTTTGGAACCTTTGTCACAATTTTGTGACTTCTTTTTAAGCCCTTGGTCCAAAGTCGAGCAGCGTATCTTAAAGATACCACTGATGTCCTGAACCTCCTAAAAGATATGGATTTCAACCCTGATGAGGAATACCTGGTGGGTTTCGATATAGAATCCCTGTACACCAATATCCCACAGATGGAAACTCTGCGGGTAGTGGAGGAGAAATTGTTTGAACAGGATTGGCAGTACTACACCCCCAGGCCCTTCATAATACATCTGGCAGAAATAGCACTTACTAAGAACTTTTTTGAGTATAAAGGGACATACTACCTACAGACCCATGGGACATCAATGGGGAGTGCCTTCGCGCCAAGCCTAAAGGGGTTGTATGCCTCAGCTTTTGAACAGAAATACATCTTTGACGCAGAGAACACATGGACTCATAATATCCGGGTCTGGAAACGCTTCATAGATGACGTTATCCTCATCTGGAAAGGAAATGTACAATCTATGGTAGACTTTATGCAATGGCTCAACACACGGAACACCTTCTTACATTTCACCACAACCATTACTAAGGAAGGCCTTCCCTTTCTGGACCTGGAAATCATCCCACATGAAGGTAAACTGTCTACTAAGGTTTACCACAAGCCCACAGACAAAAATGGACTACTACTATTTGAGAGCTTTCATCCCAAATCATTGAGGGAGAACCTCCCAGTGGGACAATTTCTGCACTTGCGCAGGAATTGTTCGGAACTGGAGACCTTCAAAGAGGAGGCATTGGGGAACAGGGAGTACCCAACGAGAGTGGAACAACGAGCCCAGAAAAGAGCACAGTACTGCCATAGGGAAGCCCTGCTGGAGAAGGTAGAGAGACCAGAGAATAAAAACACGATTTGCGTAACTACATTCAATACAGCCTCCACCCACATTAAACGCATTATCCTGAAACACTGGCGTATACTCAATTCCAGTGGCCTCCACCTCGAAAAACCTTTATTCTCCTTTAGGAGAAGTTCAAACATCAGGGACCATCTGGTCCACTCAAGACTCTGCCTTACTCCTTGAGTGGCACCACGAGGAGCCTGGGAGCTCCCACCGGTCACAGGACACACTAGATGTGGCTCGTGTGACGTCTGCAGATTAACCACTAACACCAAGAGTGTAGACGTGGGTTTAAACTACCCATGGGAACAACGAACGCATACTAACTGCAACTCCACAAATGTGATATACATGATCAAATGCCCATGTGGTTTGATCTATGTAGGTATGACATCAAGAAAAGTGAAAGTGAGAATCATGGAGCACAGGAGTAACATCCACTGTGCAAGGACCACTACACGTCTCACGACACATTAAGCAGAGATGGGACACACAGTAGAGGATCTATACTGGACTGTTTTGGATAAACCTTACATCTCATCCAACACCAGGGATCCCACCTGCACCCTGTTCATACGCGAACAGAAATGGGTCTACAGGATACGGAGTCATGAGATAGGCCTTAATGATGACATCCCATGGACAATCCTGGGTAGGCCATGATACATAAAAAGCATGCTTGTAGATGCCTCACACATAGGGAGACCCTGGGGTGTTTAGCCAGTGATATGGAAATGTGTTCGTTTGTTAATAAAGTTCTAACAAGTAATAACAAATAATCTGTTATAAACAAACTACTATTTCTACATTCCTTGACGGTCTGAAACTGACACACAAGTATGGGACAGCACGCTCTGTTTAGCCATTGATATGGAGATGTGTTCGCTTGTTAATAAAGTTTCAACAAGCAACAACAAACAACCTGCTATAAACATTCTACTAACTTTGAATCTTTGTTCTTTTGAGGGTCTTATACTCACATATTAGCATGGGACAGCGCGTTCTGTAGGACCACCGCACGCTTAGTTTATTGCTTTAAAATAAACGCCATTGAGCACTTGGTTCTTTGGTTAACTTGCCATTTACATTAAAGTATGGGTATTCATGTTTTTTAGCACTGTGTACATCGCGCTAATACCAGTGCTAGCTAGCGCTCTAGTTGCTCTGAACTCATGCAATGACATCATGCGCCCAACGTGCCATGTCACACGCCCACGCCCCCAGAGACACGACACACGTGACATGAAGCCGCTCCTCATAGAAGGACCGGCTGGCCCTGATGCTGTGTACCTGCACGGCACCAGGAGGGACCAAATTGGAGGCGGCGTACCACCCTTGATGAAGTAAGGAGAGGGGGAACGGGTTTGGCATATTGTAGACGAGGACAGCTCTAGGTGGAGCGGACACGTTATCCAAGGGACCTGGGGTCTTTACAATGGTTGAGGAGGTATTACATTTGCCACACCGGACCAGGTTTACCACAGGAAAGCCCACTGGATATAGTGAGCTACACCATAAGTGCGAGCCCTGCGTGTTACTAAAGTTACCTTACTGTAATTTCTTCAAACAGTGTGTGACTACAGGGGTCGCCCTCTGCTCGCGTGCCATTTCTAGCGATCGTTTCAATAAACTCAGTAAGACTCGCTGAGTGTTTGGTTATGTGTGTTCCCAAGCACATTAATTTATATTTTCTTTGATAAGAGTACTGTTGGGCCATGATTACCAGCATAATTTCTTTTTCAGTAGGTGTGTTCATTCCTGTTAGGATGTAGACACATAATGCTTGAAAAAAATGACACTTGCATATAGTGTTCCCAATAAATAATAAGGGCAATTGTTCCCTCACGAACAGTGGCGTAAATTTTTTTAAAACGCCTGTGTCGCACCAAATTGGTTAAGAATAAAAGGTAGCATATATAGCACTTTTTAATCACTTATATCACTATTGTCTTTTGTCTGTTTATTCAGGCACGGAGTTTCTTCACTTGTTTTTTATTCTCTCCATTTACAGATCTCAAATAAGAGTAAGTGTACTGGACTACACCACACAAAACAGGTGGAGTAATACTGAGTATATTGAGATACTAGGGGTATTTGTACAGAAAGGAAATTTAGCATAGAGATCCTATAGTCATGAGAAATGCCGGTAGAGACACGGATTCCGGAAGAAACATGTCAACCTCTATGCAGAACGGAGGGGTGTAGAGGGCATAACACACTCCGTTCACCACCATCCAGGGGTATAAATTACGTTTTTAATCCTGACAAGGGAATCCAGGAATAAAATTGCTATTAGGATATCCCTTAGTTAGTTTTAAGATTCACTGTCTGCACCTTTTTTGGATCCTTTTTTCCTTTTCTATTTGTTTGTATTGTCTACCCCACCCTATTGCTCCGCCTCAAGCGTTGGTCTGCGCTGAGGCGTTGCAGAAGCCCTATGATGAAGCATGCAACTACATGTTGTGGGTGAGTGCAGTTTTTATAAAGTTAAGGTGCTTTTGCTACACTGTCGAATAGATTGTAACTTGATAAAAATTGCGACTATAAGATACCTTACTTTCTTGTGTGTGTAGATAATGACTTTGAGGAGGGCAAAGTAAGGTGCATTCCTTCTCCCCCTTACCTTGTGTGAAGTCTAATAAATTATTGACACAGTTAAAAATTGTACAAACATTTCTAAAGAATATTACATAACTATATTTGTTTTTTGAAAATGATTACTAATATTTTTAAAGTGGATTACATATTTATTACTATTTTGTTAAAGTAATGTTTATTTTTAATTATTAATAAAATATATTTAGTACTTTTAAAAACTATTAGGTGTGTTGTGTTGTGTTATGCTTCAATTACATTTTTATTTTTTTACATGTTATTCTAAATTATAAATATGTTTTTGTGCTCTTTTTCTATGTTTATAATATTTAAGATTAAACAATTAATCTATTTAAATTAATACTCGGGTATTAAAATTAATACCTGAGCATTAGTACACTTCCCCACCCATAACCCCTAAATCCCTCATAACCCATGTCTAAAGTATTATGTTACAAACCCCTTTCTTATTATAAATTTTTATTTTAAAATATTAAATTGTATTTATTAATTCTATAAATAAGGTAATACTCAGGTATTAAAATTAATACCTGACACTTAATACACTTCCCCACCCATAACCCCTAAATCCCTCACATCCCGTGCCTTTTTGTTTTTAGAAAATATTATTGTTTTACATATTAAATTGTATGCATTAATTCTCTAAATAAACGAATACACAGGTATTCAAATTAATACCTGGGTATTAATACACTTCCCCGAACATAACCCGTAAATCCTTCACATCCCGTGCCTAAAGGGTTACTTTTTTTCTCAAAAACGTACATTTTAACATTTTTTAAAATCACTAATTATATGCCCACCTTATAATATCACAATAATTATTAAAAATACAAAAAGACAAATAAATACATTTAAACCCCACCTGAACATTTACCTTAGCAATAATTGCGATATAAAGGCATGTGTTCTAATGGCACCTGCGTTCTAATAGCATGCGTTGTAATGGCATGGGTTGCAATGGTACCTGCGTTGTAATGCAGTCATTATAAAGGCATTGTTGTAATTGTAGTTCCTCCTACAAAGTAGATCAGCTCAAGCCATTTTTCAAAAACTTTGGATGCCCCATTAAAAGCACCTCTAGGAAAGATGAGCTGTAGAAGGGCTCTGAGTGCCTGGTGGGAGGCCAGAGAAGCTGGGGAGGCTGAGGATGCAGATGTGGATGGGGGTGTGCCAGAGGGCAGCTTCAGATCCCAGGATTTGCGTGTTGGGAGAGCAGCCTCTATGGCTGGCAGCAATCCTTCTTCCAGGAATTTGGCTCCAGAGGAAATGGAGGAAAGGAAAACGGCCAGGGATCATGAGCTGGAGGTCATGAGGCTTCAGGCAAAGGCAGAGGAGAGCAAGAACTCTCATGCCTTGGAAGAAAAGAAATAGCTTTTTGGCACATGAATTGAGCATGAGAAAACTGGACATCAAGGCCAAACAGGCAGAGTCCAGTACAAATGGGGGCAGTGTACAGCCAGTGCAATGGGTAAGGTATACACTCCCAAAGACCCAGTTCAGAATTTCCAGAAGGGGAAGGATATTTATGCTTGGTTTGCATCTTATGAGGCAGCACTGTATATGAATGAGTTCCCTGAGAAGAACTGGGGGCGGGCCTGTGGAAACACTTTGAGACCAATGGGAGGAACACCCTGACACCTTTAGAGGAGGCGGGTGCTCTGACCTGCCCCAATATGAAGGAGGCTTTATGCCTCAGGTATGGGCTCACACCTGAGCAGTACCGGGAAAAGTTTAGGTCTTTTAAAAAGCTTGACTCAAATACATGGATGGAATTTGTGAATCTTTATTGCAGAGCACTGGATGGTTGGATAAAGGGCAGCAAGGTAACTGATTACCAGGGGTTGTACAATCTGATTGGATGGGAGCACTTGAGTAGTCTTTGTGTTTCAGAGCTGTGCCTCTATCTGATGGATAGTAAGCTGACTGACCCCAGGAAACTTGCTCAGGAGGCAGACCACTGGACGAGTACCAGGGTCAACAAGGGGTATGTAGGAAACCCAGCCAAGGGTGGGCAGGGTCCCCAGCAGAAGAGCGGGGGGACAAGGGTAACCAAATGGAGTTCTCTAAAGGGCCCCAAAATAGTTCCCAGGGTAAAGATTCCCAGCACCCCAGTGGTAAGAAGCCATGGTCCCCAAGGGGTAGGCCAGACAACCGGGGTATCCGCAAGTGTTATGCATGTGGTCAGAAGCATCACATGCAGAATTATCCCAAGTGCCCCAAGGAACCACCAGCACCCACTGGTGCACCATCGCTGGGGTTAATTAGTGTAGTGTTGGGGGAGGAGTTGGGTCCTAGTGAGGGTGGGTAGCCAGCTGTGAGGACCCTTGTCTCATTAGGAGATAGATAGATGGTCCAGGAAACCTGCCTGCTGGATAACACTAATGTACCTGCAGTGGGTGACCATCAATGGGAGGAGGGTGGAAGCTCTGAGAGACACAGGAGCCAGTGTGACATCTGTCAGATGTCAATGGGTGTCTGAGGAGCATGTCACACTCAAAGTACTTCACCCTGTAGTTGCTGTAGACAACTCTGAACACCTGAGTAAGGTGGTGCAGGTTCCCTTTGAGTGGGGGGGTCTCAGGTCCCTTGAAGGTCATTGTGTGTCCATCCATGCCTGTTGACTGTCTGCTCAGCAATGACCTGGAGAGTTCCCCTTGGAAGGAGGTGGAATGCCGGACTCATTTGGAGATGCTAGGTCTGCCTGAGTGGGCTTGTATGACCACTCGGTCAATGGCAGCCAGTAAGGGTAATCAAGAGGATCTGGATCATGAAACTGTGGTCCAGGTGCCTGCCAGAAAGAGGAGGGGCAGGAGGCACGGGAAGCCCGCTCCAGAAGTTCCCATGGTCCAGGAGGAAGCAGACCTTGAGGGGTATGCCCTGGAACCTAGAGGGGAGCAAGTGGCTAAACTGGGAGACCTGCCTGAGCAGCAGGAAGGGGGTCCTACTAGGGAGGAATTCTGCAAGGTGCAGATGGAGTGCCCTACTTTTGACGTTTTGTGGCAGCAGGCTGCAAACCAGGCAGCAGGTAATGAGACTAGATCACATTGGATTTATTGGGAGAATGGTCTCCCATACAGTGAGATTAAGGTTGCTGAACTTGAGTCAGCCAGTGTGCTGGTTTTACCCCAGTGCTTCAAGACCTTCCTACTGAGTCTAGCTCATGATGTGCCTTTGGCAGGACATTTGGGGTGCAACAAGACCTTTTACAGGCTTGTTACCCACTTCTTTTGGCCCCAAACGCGGCAGAGCGCTGTCATACATTGTAGGACTTGCCAGGCAAGGGGCAAGAGTTGAGGGAACTGTAAGGCTCCCACCAACACTTTCCTGTGCTGAGCACCCCTTTTAAGTGGGTGGGCATTGATATTGTGGGGCCCCTGGAGCCCAAGACAGCCTTAGGCAACAAGTATATCTTGGTCTTGGTGGAACAGGCCACCCGGTATTCGGAAGCTGTCCCTCAGTCCAAAGTTCTGGCCACGCACCTACGCACCAGAGAATATCCCCAACACAACATATCTCTCTCTCAAAAAAGAGCAAGGAATAACAACAGAGACAACTTGCTAGAAACCAGACCGAAAGAATTAGTTGACTCTCTTACGTGCATGACCACATTTACACCTGATTCTAACCGAATAAAGAATATCATTAAAAAGCATTGGGGTATCCTTAACACAGGTAGTCTGCACCTTCCAACCCCGAGGTTTGCTTTCAAACGGACAAACAACCTCAAAGACATGCTCATACATACTAGACCCAAGGTACATAATACTAATGTTCAGAGATCCCTGTGGGATCTGCCACCAGTGAAAGGACACTACCCCTGTGGCTCATGCACTGTATGTCCGTTTACGAAAATGGCAAAAGAGATCACATTTGCTAATGGGTTTAAGTGGCAGATCAATAAGCATACAAATTGTAACACGACTAACTGTATCTACATGTTAATGTGCCCATGCCAACTCCTTTACATAGGGATGACTACTAGACCCGTAAGAACACAGATCACGGAACACCGCAGCAATTTCAGGTGCCACAAGACAAACACCAAAATGACAACACATTTTGATCAACTGCGCCACCCACCAGATTCCATCAGGTGGTGTTTCCTAGAAGCACACCCCGGTATAACCAAGGACACCCTCTTCAGAATCGAACAAAGATGGGTGCTACGTTTAGCCTCAGACAGAGAGGGTATTAACGAGGACATACCGTGGGCGTCTCTGACGAGATGAGAATGCAACCACATTTGGGCGCTATTCACTTCTGGGACTATTGTCACAACAGGGTTCACTGAGACAGACTGCCGCTAACAGACGTATAACCCTCCTGTGATTATCCCAACTATGATAACATAGGAGCATGTGGTGTATTAATGATGGTCTGAGGCACTAAGAGAGTACATATACACACACACTCACCCCCCTTACCTTAGGTGGGGCGCTATCAGGTCCTTTGGGTTCCGAGACCCATGGTCATCGGCTTTGACCACCGCACTGAGGTACAACATACTACCCACTACTAACACGATGCCCAACACGTAGTGGCCTGGGCACCTGACTGTTCCTATCTATAAATATTTTTTCACACACTGTAAACTGCTAACTGTGTGGCAGAATACTTATTGTCGTACATTATTGACCGTAACGTCCAACATGGACCACAACATGTACACAAAGCGAAGTCTGAACGCTACGTCACCTACGGCTGGCGACGCACTTACAGCCGCTTTCAGCCAGGCACTTAGCTGACCGCGTACCTCCCCTGCCTTTCCCAATATGGCGCTGAGCGGTATCTGGGTGAGTGCACCATGCATTGCATACACGCAGGCGGAAGTACCCGCCCCCTACACCGGTTACCTGGTGGATATACAGGATAGCGCTCGCGCCTTCCAGTATCCCACTGGGACCGGCAGAGGAAGGGTAGGTCTTCCCGCTATCCGCGTGGATTTCCAAGTAAGTGCAAACGCCCTGATACATCCAGTGGTGGGATATTTTGGCGGAACCACCATTCGCATCAGGGACTATGGGAGATTAGGTCTTCGAGCCCGCACTTTGCGCACTTAGTACTTGTGCTCTGAGACGCTTATCTAAAACCCTTGTGCCTAAACATGACCGGACACCCACAGAGGGGTGCAGCTGCACAGAGGATTTTGGGGCGCTCACCTACAAGCCTGAAGTGGGCTCATTGGGTCTCTCTGTTTCCTTTTTGCGTAGATCGATGTTGATGACAAAACGCGGAGGCTATTCCCTGACACATGTGGCCGGTGAGGACATCCCGGTTTGCCCCTTAGCGTTACCTTCGTGGTTGCGCTGGGGGGGTTCGGACTGAGGGTGCTACACTAGCTACTGTGGACTCGGGATAACATGTTACACACGCTTCAATAGCATCGACCCTTTACCTTGGGGTTCTTCAGCCTCATACGTACCACGTCTCTTTTAACTTTCATGAACTCTACCGAGCATGATATGAATTTTATATTTTTTATTTCCCACCTTTCCAAGGACACTGCACTATTCAGTGTTGGAACTCGCCGGTCACCGACGAAACATAATTCTGACCCTAATGGGGTGAGTTCACTGAACGCATGCAGCATCGGTACCCTTTTCATGCTGTTTTTCAATACTGCTGTTCTCAAATGCTGCTCCAAATCGCCGTGTGCATGATCACTACCACCTTAGTGATGCATGCCTTTTATCACCTTTTTTACTATTAGAACACGAGATAAGTATAGTAGGTTTATGCAATGCCCTGATATATCTCTATGCTTCCTCAATTTTTCTACAGGTTGATGTCCTATATCTGCAGGTACCACTTTTTAGGGTGCTGTATGGGTGGTCACTTAATTAATTGATTGGTGACCACTACCAAAAGTGTGGATAGATCCTGCATTGGTCCTGAAGAATTGCCTTCAAATAGAAATAATGGCAAGAAACATGTTGACCCCGAGAGCATAAATCCCTGTGACCTTATAACAGGGGTGCGCAACATTCACGTTTTTAGTCAGGAGAGTGGCTACAATCATTAAACTAGTTCTGGGTGGACCACTACCTCCTGTTTTAGCCTCACTTCTTTACATACTACATCTACACTCACTAGGGCCCTCACACGCACTGCACCTTACGGCATAAGGAAAAATGATCTCCGCCAAAAGGCCCCGTTAAGGGCGCCGATCGGGTATTGCAGCGCCGACCCGATAAGGAGCAGACCCGATGATGAAGCAAGACACCCCACTGATGGGGGTGTGTGAGGGTCCCTTTCCGAAAGGAGGAAACTTCCTCCTGCCCCTAGTGTGTACCTCACTACACACTAATCACACATCAACCGACAGTGTTCACTAGGAACTGCATACCTTTCTGTGTTGTAGTACTTAAGGGCATGTATGCTGGACCTGGATAAATATAGCCCACAGTCCTTCCCTTATTGTTAATAAGCTCATGCACAGGTGACCCCGCGGGACTTCTCTTAGGTTACCAGGGAGATACCAGTGTTCCCTGGCCCACATTAGACACAGGAAACTATCAATTTTCTCTGGTGTCATTTTTTCTACTCACCTGATACCTCCATACCATAAGATGGATGAGTACCAGGGACTTAGTTTTGGCGATGAGGTAGCGGTTGAGATTCTGAGAACTCCATCTCTACTGGGCGCTGAAGGGAACTCAGCGTCTGGCAGCCAGTCGGAAGACTGGACTTCTCTTTCCACCCTGAAACGCGAGTGGCTCAAAGTAACCATGCATGGGGCCATGATGACCGAGTATTTGCGGGCTAATATAGCCCCCAACGGGTTAATGGTTAATAATTTCCCGCGCTTATTTTTGGAGGATGCAGTTTTTAAAAAAGAGTGGTCCCTAGTTGCATGGAAATGCACTAGGACTGGCTCATCCTCATTATCAGTACTGCAAAAGGATTGCAGATGCACTACTAATAAGAATACAGACTGCGGAAGGGGCCATTAAGGTGACTGTTCAAACCACAGTGTATAAAACCAAACTCACAGAAATCAATGCTGAGATTGCTGACAACAGGGAGTATCTGATGAAGCAGAAAAAATCCAAACTTCAGAAAGATATCAATGAATTTGATAAAGAAAAAGTATACCCATATTTGAAAGCAAATTATACTACACCAGGGACAAACTATTCATCAGATGAGAGCACGAACCCATCAAGGAGAGGCTCCTCATCCAATAGCGAGTCCAGCAATGGGAGCTGGAGCAACAAAAACCCACGACATAATACACATCAAGCCTATCCTCCCTTTGGGCCACCACAGAACCAGGGACCCCAGTTCTGGCAATACCCCATGTATCATCAGGGACCCCACCCTTCTTTCAACAAGGCAATGCACCTCCTTTTTAGACAGAGGTTGGGGCAGAGGAAAAGGGCGCAGAAGAGGTCACCAAAAAGAGTACAGTGGCAGGAACAACCGACACACTCTGTGGAGACAAGGAGCCAGACAAGGGGCAACAGAAACTAATAATCAATCTGTCCCCGAGACCTTTGACAGCTACAGAAGAAGCTGTACTCCAAAAAGGGTTAGGTTTTGTCCCTACCCCCAAATATGACAAATTTTGTGACGCCTGTGAAATTCAGGGCTTCTTCAGGAAAATACGCCTAAAGGCATTTTTTCAAGACAAACCTATGCCAAATGAGGAAGACTCAGGACTGCGAAACCCCTCCACGTTTACACCCAACAGTGGGATGGTACCCCACGAAGTCCTTACCTTTGAGCAAGCTGTGCTCAAGGACCTCAAGAGCAGCACCACTCCTGCCTCCTTCCATAACCTATCATCTAATGAACTGGCAGCCGTCAGGGCTCTGGCGGATGACCTCACTATAACCATTAAACAGGCTGACAAAGGCGGTGCCACTGTCATTATGTCTACTGTCGACTATGAAACAGAATGCCTACGTCAGTTGAGTAACCGGAGATACTACACTCCTATAAGAGAGGATCCCACACCCCGGCTTGCAACCACCATTTCTACCATGGTTTTCACAGCTGAAACAGAGGGTTGGGTCTCCAAAAAGAGGCTACTTTCCTGGTCATGACAAATCCAAAAATTCCGTATTTCTACACCCTGCCTAAAGTGCACAAGGGCGTCTCCCGGTCCCTGGGAGACCCATAGTCTCAGGGATCGGTTCTATCCTTGAGCCATTGTCCAAGTTTTGTGACTATTTCCTTCAAACCTTGGTAAGAGCCACTCCCTCTTTGTAAAAGACACCTCGGATGTCCTGCGTCTACTCGAGGGGGTCCAACATCCAGAGGAGGTGAACCTACTAGTAACCCTGGATGTTGAGGCCCTCTACACCAACATTCCCCAGAGGGCAACCTTGGACGTAATTGAGGACGCCTTAAGCAGGATGGAGTGGTCTTCCTCTACCCCAATGGCTTTCATCCTTGAGTGTGCTACTTTAGCCCTCACGGAAAACTTCTTTGAATACAATAAACAACTGTATCAACAAACACAGGGCACATCCATGGGGAGCACATTCGCACCGAGCCTGGCATGTATGTACATGGCAGCGTTCGAGGAAAGGGAGATTTTTAATTCCAACAACCCCTTTCAGGAGAATGTGCTCCTATGGAAGAGATTCATCGATGACATCTTGATCCTGTGGAAAGGAGATCGGATAAGATGCGAAGACTTTTGCAAATGGATTAATACTCTTAACCCATACTTAAAGTTCACCAGCACCATTTCTGAATGCGAGATACCGTTCCTGGATCTGTTGCAAGCCTGAAGTGGGCTCATTGGGACTCTCTGTTTCCTTTTTGCATAGATACGATGTTGCTGACAAAACGCGGAGGCTATTCCCTGACACATGTGGCAGGTGAGGACATCCCGGTCTGCCCCTTAGCGTTACCTTCGTGGTTGTGCTGGGGGTGCCACACTAGCTACTGTGGACTCGGGATAACATTTTACACGCGCTTCAATAGCATCGACCCTTTACCTTGGGGTTCTTCAGCCTCATACGTACCACGTCTCTTTTAACTTTCATGAACTCTACCGAGCATGATATGAATTTTATATTTTTATTTCCACCTTTCCAAGGACACTGCACTATTCAGTGTTGGAACTCGCCGGTCACCGACGAAACATAATTCTGACCCTAATGGGGTGAGTTCACTGAACGCATGCAGCATCGGTACCCTTTTCATGCTGTTTTTCAATACTGCTGTTCTCAAATGCTGCTCCAAATCGCTGTGTGCATGATCACTACCACCTTAGTGATGCATGCCTTTTATCACCTTTTTTACTATTAGAACACGAGATAAGTATAGTAGGTTTATGCAATGCCCTGATATATCTCTATGCTTCCTCAATTTTTCTACAGGTTGATGTCCTATATCTGCAGGTACCACTTTTTAGGGTGCTGTATGGGTGGTCACTTAATTAATTGATTGGTGACCACTACCAAAAGTGTGGATAGATCCTGCATTGGTCCTGAAGAATTGCCTTCAAATATAAATAATGGCAAGAAACATGTTGACCCCGAGAGCATAAATCCCTGTGACCTTATAACAGGGGTGCGCAACATTCACGTTTTTAGTCAGGAGAGTGGCTACAATCATTAAACTAGTTCTGGGTGGACCACTACCTCCTGTTTTAGCCTCACTTCTTTACATACTACATCTACACTCACTAGGGCCCTCACACGCACTGCACCTTACGGCATAAGGAAAAATGATCTCCGCCAAAAGGCCCCGTCAGGGCGCCGATCGGGTATTGCTGCGCCGACCCGATAAGGAGCAGACCCGATGATGAAGCAAGACACCCCACTGATGGGGGTGTGTGAGGGTCCTTTCCGAAAGGAGGAAACTTCCTCCTGCCCCTAGTGTGTACCTCACTACACACTAATCACACATCAACCGACAGTGTTCACTAGGAACTGCATACCTTTCTGTGTTGTAGTACTTAAGGGCATGTATGCTGGACCTGGATAAATATAGCCCACAGTCCTTCCCTTATTGTTAATAAGCTCATGCACAGGTGACCCCCGCGGGACTTCTCTTAGGTTACCAGGGAGATACCAGTGTTCCCCTGGCCCACATTAGACACAGGAAACTATCAATTTTCTCTGGTGTCATTTTTTCTACTCACCTGATACCTCCATACCATAAGATGGATGAGTACCAGGGACTTAGTTTTGGCGATGAGGTAGCGGTTGAGATTCTGAGAACTCCATCTCTACTGGGCGCTGAGGGGAACTCAGCGTCTGGCAGCCAGTCGGAAGACTGGACTTCTCTTTCCACCCTGAAACGCGAGTGGCTCAAAGTAACCATGCATGGGGCCATGATGACCGAGTATTTGCGGGCTAATATAGCCCCCAACGGGTTAATGGTTAATAATTTACCGCGCTTATTTTTGGAGGATGCAGTTTTTAAAAAAGAGTGGTCCCTAGTTGCATGGAAATGCACTAGGGACTGGCTCATCCTCATTATCAGTACTGCAAAAAGGATTGCAGATGCACTACTAATAAGAATACAGACTGCGGAAGGGGCCATTAAGGTGACTGTTCAAACCACAGTGTATAAAACCAAACTCACAGAAATCAATGCTGAGATTGCTGACAACAGGGAGTATCTGATGAAGCAGAAAAAATCCAAACTTCAGAAAGATATCAATAAATTTGATAAAGAAAAAGTATACCCATATTTGAGAGCAAATTATACTACACCAGGGACAAACTATTCATCAGATGAGAGCACGAACCCATCAAGGAGAGGCTCCTCATCCAATAGCGAGTACAGCAATGGGAGCTGGAGAAACAAAAACCCACGACATAATACACATCAAGCCTATCCTCCCTTTGGGCCACCACCGAACCAGGGACCCCAGTTCTGGCAATACCCCATGTATCATCAGGGACCCCCACCCTTCTTTCAACAAGGCAATGCACCTCCTTTTTTAGACAGAGGTTGGGGCAGAGGAAAAGGGCGCAGAAGAGGTCACCAAAAAAGAGTACAGTGGCAGGAACAACCGACACACTCTGTGGAGACAAGGAGCCAGACAAGGGGCAACAGAAACTAATAATCAATCTGTCCCCGAGACCTTTGACAGCTACAGAAGAAGCTGTACTCCAAAAAGGGTTAGGTTTTGTCCCTACCCCCAAATATGACAAATTTTGTGACGCCTGTGAAATTCAGGGCTTCTTCAGGAAAATACGCCTAAAGGCATTTTTTCAAGACAAACCTATGCCAAATGAGGAAGACTCAGGACTGCGAAACCCCTCCAAGTTTACACCCAACAGTGGGATGGTACCCCACAAAGTCCTTACCTTTGAGCAAGCTGTGCTCAAGGACCTCAAGAGCAGCACCACTCCTGCCTCCTTCCATAACCTATCATCTAATGAACTGGCAGCCGTCAGGGCTCTGGCGGATGACCTCACTATAACCATTAAACAGGCTGACAAAGGCGGTGCCACTGTCATTATGTCTACTGTCGACTATGAAACAGAATGCCTACGTCAGTTGAGTAACCGGAGATACTACACTCCTATAAGAGAGGATCCCACACCCCGGCTTGCAACCACCATTTCTACCATGGTTTTCACAGCTGAAACAGAGGGTTGGGTCTCCAAAAAAGAGGCTACTTTCCTGGTCATGACAAATCCAAAAATTCCGTATTTCTACACCCTGCCTAAAGTGCACAAGGGCGTCTCCCCGGTCCCTGGGAGACCCATAGTCTCAGGGATCGGTTCTATCCTTGAGCCATTGTCCAAGTTTTGTGACTATTTCCTTCAAACCTTGGTAAGAGCCACTCCCTCTTTTGTAAAAGACACCTCGGATGTCCTGCATCTACTCGAGGGGGTCCAACATCCAGAGGAGGTGAACCTACTAGTAACCCTGGATGTTGAGGCCCTCTACACCAACATTCCCCAGAGGGCAACCTTGGACGTAATTGAGTACGCCATAAGCAGGATGGAGTGGTCTTCCTCTACCCCAATGGCTTTCATCCTTGAGTGTGCTACTTTAGCCCTCACGGAAAACTTCTTTGAATACAATAAACAACTGTATCAACAAACACAGGGCACTTCCATGGGGAGCACATTCGCACCGAGCCTGGCATGTATGTACATGGCAGCGTTCGAGGAAAGGGAGATTTTTAATTCCAACAACCCCTTTCAGGAGAATGTGCTCCTATGGAAGAGATTCATCGATTACATCTTGATCCTGTGGAAAGGACATCGGATAAGATGCGAAGACTTTTGAAAATGGATTAATACTCTTAACCCATACTTAAAGTTCACCAGCACCATTTCTGAATGCGAGATACCGTTCCTGGATCTGTTGCAAGCCTGAAGTGGGCTCATTGGGACTCTCTGTTTCCTTTTTGCATAGATACGATGTTGCTGACAAAACGCGGAGGCTATTCCCTGACACATGTGGCCGGTGAGGACATCCCGGTCTGCCCCTTAGCGTTACCTTCGTGGTTGCGCTGGGGTGCCACACTAGCTACTGTGGACTCGGGATAACATTTTACACGCGCTTCAATAGCATCGACCCTTTACCTTGGGGTTCTTCAGCCTCATACGTACTCACGTCTCTTTTAACTTTCATGAACTCTCACCGAGCATGATATGAATTATATATTTTTATTTCCCACCTTTCCAAGGACACTGCACTATTCAGTGTTGGAACTCGCCGGTCACCGACTGAAACATAATTCTGACCCTAATGGGGTGAGTTCACTGAACGCATGCAGCATCGGTACCTTTTCATGCTGTTTTTCAATACTGCTGTTCTCAAATGCTGCTCCAATCGCCGTGTGCATGATCACTACCACCTTAGTGATGCATGCCTTTTATCACCTTTTTTACTATTAGAACACGAGATAAGTATAGTAGGTTTATGCAATGCCCTGATATATCTCTATGCTTCCTCAATTTTTATACAGGTTGATGTCCTATGTCTGCAGGTACCACTTTTTAGGGTGCTGTATGGGTGGTCACTTAATTAATTGATTGGGGACCACTACCAAAAAGTGTGGATAGATCCTTCATTGGTCCTGAAGAATTGCCTTCAAATAGAAATAATGGCAAGAAACATGTTGACCCCGAGAGCGTACATCCCTGTGACCTTATAACAGGGGTGCGCAACATTCACGTTTAGTCAGGAGAGTGGCTACAATCATTAAACTAGTTCTGGGTGGACCACTACCTCCTGTTTTAGCCTCACTTCTTTACATACTACATCTACACTCACTAGGGCCCTCACACGCACTGCAACTTACGGCATAAGGAAAAAGATCTCCGCCAAAAGGCCCCGTCATGGGCGCCGATCGGGTATTGCAGCGCCGACCCGATAAGGAGCAGACCCGATGATGAAGCAAGACACCCCACTGATGGGGGGTGTGTGAGGGTCCCTTTCCGAAAGGAGGAAACTTCCTCCTGCCCCTAGTGTGTACCTCACTACACACTAATCACACATCAACCGACAGTATTCACCGGGAACTGCATACCTTTCTGTGTTGTAGTACTTAAGGGCATGTATGCTGGACCTGGATAAATATAGCCCACAGTCCCTCCCTTATTGTTAATAAGTTCATGCACAGGTGCCCCCCGCGGGACTTCTCTTAGGTTACCAGGGAGATACCAGTGGTTCCCCTGGCCCACATTAGACACAGGAAACTATCAATTTTCTGGTGTCATTTTTTCTACTCACCTGATACCTCCATACCATAAGATGGATGAGTACCAGGGACTTAGTTTTGGCGATGAGGTAGCAGTTGAGATTCTGAGAACTCCATCTCTACTGGGCGCTGAGGGGAATTCAGCGTCTGGCAGCCAGTCGGAAGACTGGACTTCTCATTCCACCCTGAAACGCGAGTGGCTCAAAGTAACCTTGCATGGGGCCATGATGACCGAGTATTTGCGGGCTAATATAGCCCCCAACGGGTTAATGGTTAATAATTTCCTGCGCTTATTTTTGGAGGATGCAGTTTTTAAAAAAGAGTGGTCCCTAGTTGCATGGAAATGCACTAGGGACTGGCTCATCCTCATTATCAGTACTGCAAAAAGGATTGCGGATGCACTACTAATAAGAATACAGACTGCGGAAGGGGCCATTAAGGTGACTGTTCAAACCACAGTGTATAAAACCAAACTCGCAGAAATCAATGCTGAGATTGCTGACAACAGGGTGTATCTGATGAAGCAGAAAATATCCAAGCTTCAGAAAGATATCAATAAATTTGATAAAGAAAAAGTATACCCATATTTGAAAGCAGATTATACTACACCAGGGACAAACTATTCATCAGATGAGAGCACAAACCCATCAAGGAGAGGTCCCTCATCCAATAGCGAGTCCAGCAATGGGAGCTGGAGCAACAAAAACCCACGACATAATACACATCAAGCCTATCCCCCCTTTGGGCCACCACCGTACCAGGAACCCCAGTTCTGGCAATACCCCATGTATCATCAGGGACCCCCACCCCCACCCTTCTTTCAACAAGGCAATGCACCTCCTTTTTTAGACAGAGGTTGGGGCAGAGGAAAAGGGCGCAGAAGAGGTCACCAAAAAAGAGTACAGTGGCAGGAACAACCGACACACTCTGTGGAGACAAGGAGCCAGACAAGGGGCAACAGAAACTAATAATCAATCTGTCCCCGAGACCTTTGACAGCTACAGAAGAAGCTGTACTCCAAAAAGGGTTAGGTTTTGTCCCTACCCCCAAATATGACAAATTTTGTGACGCCTGTGAAATTCAGGGCTTCTTCAGGAAAATACGCCTAAAGGCATTTTTCAAGACAAACCTATGCCAAATGAGGAAGACTCAGGACTGCGAAACCCTCCACGTTTACACCCAACAGTGGGATGGTACCCACGAAGTCCTTACCTTTGAGCAAGCTGTGCTCAAGGACCTCAAGAGCAGCACCACTCCTGCCTCCTTCCATAACCTATCATCTAATGAACTGGCAGCCATCAGGGCTCTGGCGGATGACCTCACTATAACCATTAAACAGGCTGACAAAGGCGGTGCCACTGTCATTATGTCTACTGTCGACTATGAAACAGAATGCCTACGCCAGTTGAGTAACCGGAGATACTACACTCCTATAAGAGAGGATCCCACACTCCGGCTTGCAACCACCATTTCTACCATGGTTTTCACAGCTGAAACAGAGGGTTGGGTCTCCAAAAAAGAGGCTACTTTCCTGGTCATGACAAATCCAAAATTCCGTATTTCTACACCCTGCCTAAAGTGCACAAGGGCGTCTCCCCGGTCCCTGGGAGACCCATAGTCTCAGGGATCGGTTCTATCCTTGAGCCATTGTCCAAGTTTTGTGACTATTTCCTTCAAACCTTGGTAAGAGCCACTCCCTCTTTGTAAAAGACACCTCGGATGTCCTGCGTCTACTCGAGGGGGTCCAACATCCAGAGGAGGTGAACCTACTAGTAACCCTGGATGTTGAGGCTCTCTCACACCAACATTCCCCAGAGGGCAACCTTGGACGTAATTGAGGACGCCTTAAGCAGGATGGAGTGGTCTTCCTCTACCCCAATGGATTTCATCCTTGAGTGTGCTACTTTAGCCCTCACGGAAAACTTCTTTGAATACAATAAACAACTGTATCAACAAACACAGGGCACTTCCATGGGGAGCACATTCGCACCGAGCCTGGCATGTATGTACATGGCAGCGTTCGAGGAAAGGGAGATTTTTAATTCCAACAACCCCTTTCAGGAGAATGTGCTCCTATGGAAGAGATTCATCGATGACATCTTGATCCTGTGGAAAGGAGATCGGATAAGATGCGAAGACTTTTGCAAATGGATTAATACTCTTAACCCATACTTAAAGTTCACCAGCACCATTTCTGAATGCGAGATACCGTTCCTGGATCTGTTGATAAAGTTAGATGGTGGACACATCATCACTACACTTTATCGTAAATCTACAGACAAGAATAGCCTTCTACATTTCAGCAGTCACCACCCGAGAGCCCTCAAACAAAATCTTCCATTTGGACAGTTCCTCCGTATCCGGAGGAACTGCAGCTCATTAACGGACTTCCAAAAGGAGTCCAAAGTTCTGGCCACGCACCTACGCACCAGAGAATATCCCCAACGCAACATATCTCTCTCTCAAAAAAGCAAGGAATAACAACAGAGAAAACTTGCTAGAAACCAGACCGAAAGAATTAGTTGACTCTCTTACGTGCATGACCACATTTACACCTGATTCTAACCGAATAAAGAATATCATTAAAAAGCATCGGGGTATCCTTAACACAGGTAGTCTGCACCTTCCAACCCCGAGGTTTGCTTTCAAACGGACAAACAACCTCAAAGACATGCTCATACATACTAGACCCAAGGTACATAATACTAATGTTCAGAGATCCCTGTGGAATCTGCCACCAGTGAAAGGACACTACCCCTGTGGCTCATGCACTGTATGTCCATTTACGAAAATGACAAAAGAGATCACATTTGGTAATGGGTTTAAGTGGCAGATCAATAAGCATACAAATTGTAACACGACTAACTGTATCTACATGTTAATGTGCCCATGCCAACTCCTTTACATAGGGATGACTACTAGACCCGTAAGAACACGGATCACGGAACACCGCAGCAATTTCAGGTGCCACAAGACAAACACCAAAATGACAACACATTTTGATCAACTGCGCCACCCACCAGATTCCATCAGGTGGTGTGTCCTAGAAGCACACCCCGGTATGACCAAGGACACCCTCTTCAGAATCGAACAAAGATGGGTGCTACGTTTAGCCTCAGACAGAGAGGGTCTTAATGAGGACATACCGTGGGCGTCTCTGACGAGATGAGAATGCAACCACATTTGGGCGCAATTCACTTCTGGGACTATTGTCACAACAGGGTTCAATGAGACAGACTGCCGCTAACAGACGTATAACCCTCCTGTGATTATCCCAACTATGATAACATAGGAGCTTGTGGTGTATTAATGATGGTCTGAGGCACTAAGAGAGTACATATACACACACACTCACCCCCCCTTACCTTAGGTGGGGCGCTATCAGGTCCTTTGGGTTCCGAGACCCATCGGCATCGGCTTTGACCACCGCACTGAGGAACAACATACTACCCACTACTAACACGATGCCCAACACGTAGTGGCCTGGGCACCTGACTGTTCCTATCTATAAATATTTTTTCACACACTGTAAACTGCTAACTGTGTGGCAGAATTCTTATTGTCGTACATTATTGACCGTAACGTCCAACATGGACCACAACCTGTACACAAAGCGAAGTCTGAACGCTACGTCACCTACTGCTGGCGACACACTCACAGCCGCTTTCAGCCAGGCACTTAGCTGACCGTGTACCTCCCCTGCCTTTCCCAATATGGCGCTGAGCTGTATCTGGGTGAGTGCACCATGCATTGCATACACGCAGGCGGAAGTACCCGCCCCCTACACCGGTTACCTGGTGGATATACAGGATAGCGCTCGCGCCTTCCAGTATCCCACTGGGACCGGCAGAGGAAGGGTAGGTCTTCCCGCTATCCGCGTGGATTTCCAAGTAAGTGCAAACGCCCTGATACATCCAGTGGTGGGATATTTTGGCGGAACCACCATTCGCATCAGGGACTATGGGAGATTAGGTCTTCGAGCCCGCACTTTGCGCACTTAGTACTTGTGCTCTGAGACGCTTATCTAAAACCCCTTTGCCTAAACATGACCGGACACCCACAGAGGGGTGCAGCTGCACAGAGGATTTTGGGGCGCTCACCTACAAGCCTGAAGTGGGCTCATTGGGACTCTCTGTTTCCTTTTTGCGTAGGTACGATGTTGCTGACAAAACGCGGAGGCTATTCCCTGACACATGTGGCCGGTGAGGACATCCCGGTCTGCCCCTTAGAGTTACCTTCGTGGTTGCGCTGGGGGGGTTCGGACTGAGGGTGCTACACTAGCTACTGTGGACTCGGGATAACATGTTACACGCGCTTCAATAGCATCGACCCTTTACCTTGGGGTTCTTCAGCCTCATACGTACCACGTCTCTTTTAACTTTCATGAACTCTACCGAGCATGATATGAATTTTATATTTTTTATTTCCCACCTTTCCAAGGACACTGCACTATTCAGTGTTGGAACTCGCCGGTCACCGACAAAACATAATTCTGACCCTAATGGGGTGAGTTCACTTAACGCATGCAGCATCGGTACCCTTTTCATGCTGTTTTTCAATACTGCTGTTCTCAAATGCTGCTCCAAATCGCCGTGTGCATGATCACTACCACCTTAGTGATGCATGCCTTTTATCACCTTTTTTACTATTAGAACACGAGATAAGTATAGTAGGTTTATGCAATGCCCTGATATATCTCTATGCTTCCTCAATTTTTCTACAGGTTGATGTCCTATATCTGCAGGTACCACTTTTTAGGGTGCTGTATGGGTGGTCACTTAATTAATTGATTGGGGACCACTACCAAAAAGTGTGGATAGATCCTGCATTGGTCCTGAAGAATTGCCTTCAAATAGAAATAATGGCAAGAAACATGTTGACCCCGAGAGCGTACATCCCTGTGACCTTATAACAGGGGTGCGCAGCATTCACGTTTTTAGTCAGGAGAGTGGCTACAATCATTAAACTAGTTCTGGGTGGACCACTACCTCCTGTTTTAGCCTCACTTCTTTACATACTACATCTACACTCACTAGGGCCCTCACACGCACTGCACCTTACGGCATAAGGAAAAAAGATCTCCGCCAAAAGGCCCGTTAAGGGCACCGATCGGGTATTGCAGCGCCGACCCGATAAGGAGCAGACCCGATGATGAAGCAAGACACCCCACTGATGGGGGGTGTGTGAGGGTCCCTTTCCGAAAGGAGGAAACTTCCTCTTGCCCCTAGTGTGTACCTCACTACACACTAATCACACATCAACTGACAGTGTTCACTAGGAACTGCATACCTTTCTGTGTTGTAGTACCTCTCAGGACAATCACAGCCCCTGTGGTGAGCTGTGCATTGATGGGGATCTTTTCCCATGTGGGGTTCCCCAGAGAGGTTATCTTTGACCATGGTGCAAACTTAATATCTAGGTATATGACATCATTGTGGGAGGATTGCGGTGTAATGTACAAATTCACCACTCCTTACCATCCCCAAAGAAATGGGTTGGTTGAGAGATTCAACCGAAACCTGAAAGGCATGATAAAAGGGTCTTACAGAACCCATGAGACGTAAGTGCGATGCCTTCTCACTATGCCTGCTGTTTGCCTACAGGGAGGTACCACAGAAATCCTTAGGGTTCAGTCCCTTTGAATTGCTATATGGGCACCTTGTGAGAGCGCATCTCAGTCTGCTGAAGGAGGGCTGGGAGAAAACTCCTGGTAAGACCCCGCAAGATGTGTTCAGCTATATGCTGGCCTTCAGGAACCGGATTCGGCGCTTCAGAAAACTCGCTCAGGCGAACCTAGAAGCCAGCCCGGAGGAGAGGAAACGATGGTACGACCGGAATGCCACTCTGGTTGAGTTTCACCCTGGCCAAAAAGTATGTGTGATGGCACCAGTGTAGCCCTGTGCTCTCTAAGACAAGTGGACTGGGCCATTTGAGGTGGCAGAGTGCAAGAGTGAAGTAACCTACTTGGTGAACTTGCAGACTCCTAGGAACACTTTGAGGGTCCTGCACATGAATCGCCTCAAACCTCACTTTGAGAGGTCTGAAGTGACCATGCTCCTGGCTACAGATGATGGAATGGAAGAGGAGAGTGAGCATCTTCCTGACCTTCTGCCTGCCATGGAATATCATCAGTGGATGATGTGAAGTTCTCCCACCAAGACCCCAGAGCAACACAGGGACTGTCAACAGGTGCTGGGACAGTTTGCCTCCCTGTTCTCCCTGACTCCAGATATCACCAGTTGGTGTATCCATGATGTGGACACTGGGGACAGTTTACCTGTGAAACACAATATTTACAGAGTAACTGACAAAGTAACGGCCAGCATAAAGGAAGAGGTTTCCAAGATGTTGGCATTAGGGATGATAGAGCTGATGAGCCAGACTGATCGGTTGGGAGCTGCCCGGTACCACAGTACGTTTCATCTAATGTGTGGGTACTGGCAGATTGCCTTGACTGATGTACACAGATGACCTTGTCCTGCTCAGCCACACCAGAGTCGGCTTGCAGAGATTACTTGATTGGCTGTCTCCTTATACCATCGAAAACAAGCTGGAACTAAATCTATCAAAAACAAGGGCAATCACCTATGGGTTAAGGAAATACCAAGGTGGCGGATAGCAGTACAATAGTAAAAGTATTGATAGAGCCGCCTCATGTAAATATCTAGGGGTCCATTTAGACAGAAGGGGCTCGTTCTTAAAACACAGAGACGAGGTAGAAGCTAAGGCTCTGACAATCCAGGTGGCATTTATGAATCTTGCAAGGCAGCTATCCGGCCCAAGCTTGACTCCTTTTATAAGCATCATGAAGGCAAAAATCCTCAATTATCTCTCTTATGGTCAGGAGATCATGCAGGGGAAAGACAACAGCCTTGTGAACAAAATAACAACAAGAATCTTCAAACAAGTGCTGAGCCTTCCAAAAACCTCATCCCCTGCCCAAATACGCCTTGAGTTTGGTCTCCAAGATCATTGAGCGGTTGGGGCTGGGGCATTCATCAGGTTGTGCAACAAGCTACGCACTTCCAGAGAAGGCGGCTTGGAGGCTATATTGTGGCAGGAAATTTCAACCAGTCAGCTCGGTTGATCATACAAACGCTACCTACAAGATTCCTTAAAACTCTTGGACGCAGTAGAAATTTGGAGCTCCAATCCATCGCAGCAGGCACTTAAAATTTATATCAAAAGGAATGTCCGCTTCTGGTCCTTCCATTCGGACAGAGCTCAACTGGTACAACGTAAGCATGCCTGGTCAGTTATATATGGGTTTAAGCCAGGGGTTGTGGCACCATACTTGTCATGCACTTATGCAGTCTTTTGGAAAAAAAGATTCCTGGCTCTCAGAATGGGAGAATGGCCATTCCTGTATCACCTGGCAGGCTGGTGCCGTATAAACACTAATATAACATGCAGGGGGTGCGGGAGCAGTAAGGAAACAATTGAGCATGTGGTATGCCTTTGCCCTGCACTCCTTAACGACCAAAAGATCTTGCTACGGGCTGAATGGAATACATTTGGTGTTCGCTCCTGTCGACCAGCCATCCTTGCAGCCATGATCCCGGATAATCCAGTGCTTAATATCCGGTTCACTAAGTTTGTTACAAGAGCAGTAAAAAGATGTTGTGTTGCTGATCTGTTCACCTTATTATACTACTTAATAGCGGCCAAACCTGCTATTTGGACATTGTCCTTTTATTGTCCCCTGTCTTGTGTGATTTTGAAGTTTTTAGTATCTTATGTAGGGTTGTTAACTATTTACAAATAGAATTGCACCATCAGTGGATTAGTTAGTAGCTTTTTAGTAATGATTTGTGTCTTGTCCTTTGTTTTAGCATGACGTTAAAACTAAAATGAATTATCATGGTTTTAATTGTGTCTTAATTAAAAGAACTCCTTGTTTAAATGCAGCCCACATTTAAACCCAGACGTGGGTCCCTTGCTCACTTTGCCACTGGATTCAAGCAAGCCTGGCTGATGACGGCTGAAATGCCAGAAACCGGTCCTAGGATGCTTGTTTCCGGTCCAGGGAAGACATGGCTTGGCAGTTCGGGCTGGACTGTTCCCATGAGGCACAGGGTCAGACTGATTTGCATATGGCCATGTCTGAACTGGGGTGGTGGAGTGAGCTAAAGAATGATGATGGATTAAACCCAGATCAGTTGACTGGGGGTGAGTGTTTGATTGGCTCAAACGTTCCGTCCATCATCCCCTTTTGTATCGCTTTGTTCGCCCTAAGTTGGCGGGGGTATGCCCAGACGAGGGTCCCTTGCTCACTTTGCCACTGGATTCAAGCAAGCCTGGCTGATGACGGCTGAAATGCCAGAAACCGGTCCTAGGATGCTTGTTTCCCGGTCCAGGGAAGACATGGCTTGGCAGTTCGGGCTGGACTGTTCCCATGAGGCACATGGTCAGACTGATTTGCATATGGCCATGTCTGAACTGGGGTGGTGGAGTGAGCTAAAGAATGATGATGGATTAAACCCAGATCAGTTGACTGGGGGTGAGAGTTTGATTGGCTCAAACGTTCCGTCCATCATCCCTTTTGTATCGCTTTGTTCGCCTCTAAGTTGGCGGGGGTATGCCCAGACGTGGGTCCCTTGCTCACTTTGCCACTGGATTCAAGCAAGCCTGGCTGATGACGGCTGAAATGCCAGAAACCGGTCCTAGGATGCTTGTTTCCGGTCCAGGGAAGACATGGCTTGGCAGTTCGGGCTGGACTGTTCCCATGAGGCACAGGGTCAGACTGATTTGCATATGGCCATGTCTGAACTGGGGTGGTGGAGTGAGCTAAAGAATGATGATGGATTAAACCCAGATCAGTTGACTGGGGGTGAGTGTTTGATTGGCTCAAACGTTCCGTCCATCATCCCCTTTGTATCGCTTTGTTCGCCCTAAGTTGGCGGGGTATGCCCAGACGTGGGTCCCTTGCTCACTTTGCCACTGGATTCAAGCAAGCCTGGCTGATGACGGCTGAAATGCCAGAAACCGGTACTAGGATGCTGGTTTCCGGTCCAGGGAAGACATGGCTTGGCAGTTCGGGCTGGACTGTTCCCATGAGGCACAGGGTCAGACTGATTTGCATATGGCCATGTCTGAACTGGGGTGGTGGAGTGAGGCTAAAGAATGATGATGGATTAAACCCAGATCAGTTGACTGGGGGTGAGTGTTTGATTGGCTCAAACGTTCCGTCCATCATCCCCTTTTGTATCGCTTTGTTCGCCCTAAGTTGGCGGGGGTATGCCCAGACGTGGGTCCCTTGCTCACTTTGCCACTGGATTCAAGCAAGCCTGGCTGATGACAGCTGAAATGCCAGAAACCGGTCCTAGGATGCTTGTTTCCGGTCCAGGGAAGACATGGCTTGGCAGTTCGGGCTGGACTGTTCCCATGAGGCACAGGGTCAGACTGATTTGCATATGGCCATGTCTGAACTGGGGTGGTGGAGTGAGCTAAAGAATGATGATGGATTAAACCCAGATCAGTTGACTGGGGGTGAGTGTTTGATTGGCTCAAACGTTCCGTCCATCATCCCCTTTTGTATCGCTTTGTTCGCCCTAAGTTGGCGGGGTATGCCCAGACGTGGGTCCCTTGCTCACTTTGCCACTGGATTCAAGCAAGCCTGGCTGATGACGGCTGAAATGCCAGAAACCGGTCCTAGGATGCTTGTTTCCGGTCCAGGGAAGACATGGCTTGGCAGTTCGGGCTGGACTGTTCCCATGAGGCACAGGGTCAGACTGATTTGCATATGGCCATGTCTGAACTGGGGTGGTGGAGTGAGCTAAAGAATGATGATGGATTAAACCCAGATCAGTTGACTGGGGGTGAGTGTTTGATTGGCTCAAACGCTCCGTCCATCATCCCCTTTGTATCGCTTTGTTCGCCCTAAGTTGGCGGGGTATGCCCAGACGTGGGACCCTTGCTCACTTTGCCACTGGATTCAAGCAAGCCTGGCTGATGACGGCTGAAATGCCAGAAACTGGTCCTAGGATGCTTGTTTCCGTTCCAGGGAAGACATGGCTTGGCAGTTCGGGCTGGACTGTTCCCATGAGGCACAGGGTCAGACTGATTTGCATATGGCCATGTCTGAACTGGGGTGGTGGAGTGAGCTAAAGAATGATGATGGATTAAACCCAGATCAGTTGACTGGGGGTGAGTGTTTGATTGGCTCAAACGTTCCGTCCATCATCCCCTTTGTATCGCTTTGTTCGCCCTAAGTTGGCGGGGGTATGCCCAGACGTGGGTCCCTTGCTCACTTTGCCACTGGATTCAAGCAAGCCTGGCTGATGACGGTTGAAATGCCAAAACCGGTCCTAGGATGCTTGTTTCCGGTCCAGGGAAGACATGGCTTGGCAGTTCGGGCTGGACTGTTCCCATGAGGCACAGGGTCAGACTGATTTGCATATGGCCATGTCTGAACTGGGGTGGTGGAGTGAGCTAAAGAATGATGATGGATTAAACCCAGATCAGTTGACTGGGGGTGAGTGTTTGATTGGCTCAAAGGTTCCGTCCATCATCCCCTTTTGTATCACATTTAAACAGCATGAATATAGAAAGATTACGTATTTACTAACAGGTGTCTATAAGGTATTTAAATAACTATTTATTGTTAAAAACCATATCTTTCTATTATCTGCTATTTATACGGGACGCTGTTAATGGATTAAATGGTCACATCCAAGTTTGCTTTTAAAATAGCATGAGGATACAGAAACTTAGTTAATGCTCTGTTCTATTGCCCCACACGTGGAAATATTTTAGTAATTGTCTGACTTACGTTTTTACTGTTGCATGTCAATCATTATAATGATTTTTATTAATCAAACAATAAAGTATTTACACTTTGTGTGCCTTGACTGATGTAGCAAGAGTGAGATCTGTGTTTTTAATGCCAGAGGGGCACTACCAGTTTTGTGTCATGCCCTTTGGGTGGAAGAACGCCCCTGCCACATTCCCGAGCCTGGTCAACCAGGTACTGTCTGGGCTGGAGGCAATTCAGCCCCACCTACCTGGATGACATTGCTGTGTTCAGCTCAAGCTGAGAGGAACACTTGCAACACCACTGCAAAGTGTTGAAGGCTCTGAAGAAGACAGGCTTCACTATCAAGGCCTGTAAGTGCCATATTGGGCAGGGATCTGTTGTGTAATTAGGGCACCAGGTAGGAAGTGGCCAGGTGACACCCCTACAGCCTAAGATAAACACCATTTTGGCTGGGGAGCCCCCCAAGACCCAGACAGAGGTGAGAGCCTTTTTAGGTCTCACAGGGTACTACAGACAATTTGTCAAGGGATATGGCACCATTGTTGACCCCTTGACAGAGCTGACTTCAAGTAAGCAGCCAAAGAAACTGATCTGGACTGATGCCGGTCAGACCACTTTTTATGCCCTGAAATCTGCCATGTGCATGGCACCCGTGCTCAAGGTACCCAGTTTCTCCCAAGAATTTGTTGTGCAGACAGATGCTTCAGAAATGTGGAGAATATTGGTTCTGTCGGGTACAGGAATGATTCTTGGTTTACTGAATAATAACGAAAAAGTAAACAACAGTACTCAAGCCTTTCAGTAATAATCAATGAAAAGGAAAAAGAAGAAAGGACAAAAACCATTTTCAGAGCAGTACCAGAGAGTTACGGAACTATGCTGCCCCATTGATGCGATTTATCACTATCAAGGACCTTACTTCAGTCATTGCCTTTTGAGTCCAACCCACGGTGGACCATTCCCTGAAGACCTTTCTTTCATGAATTCTGGCTGTCCCTTGTATCGCCTTGTCCTGAGGAAGACCCGCCGTGCATTTCAATCAATCACGCACTTCTTTGGGTCGAAACGTCGAAGTGCTTGCGATAATCCTGACCTTATTCTCCCCGCCCCACGTGAAATGGAAATTTAAAATCCCAGGCGGCGTGGAGCTTTATGTACCAAGGGATGGATGTCCTTTGAATGACCACTTTCAACAATTTGTACAGCACTGTATATATCTTGTTCACATTTAGCACTTGTTTCGCACCTTTTTCACCACATCACTTGCGCCATTGGAACAAATTGTATGTTCATGCACTCTGACAGCCTTCTAATGTCATTTCGACACCATAAAATGAAAAAGAATATATGAATTTATCCTTAAATACAGACTTTGATTGATCCAATTTTGGTGTGTTTTTTGTTTTGTGTTTTTTGATTCATGTTTTTTGTCCTTTCTTCTATTTCCTTTTCATTGATTATTAAGGAAAGGCTTGAGTACTGTTGTTTGCTTTTTCACTATTTTTCAGTAAACCAAGAATCATTCCTGTACCCGACAGAACCAATATTTTCCACATTCTTGTACACCCAGGTTCTGAGGGGCACTGGGTCACCCCATTATACTAGATGACAGATGCTTCAGAGCATGGGGCGGGAGCAGTACTCTCACAGTTGAACAACGAGGGCTTGGACCAACCCGTAGCTTTCATCAGTAGGAGGCTACTTCCCAGGGAACAGAGCTGGAGTGCAATTGAAAGAGAAGCTTTTGCTGTGGTCTGGGCACTGAAGAAGCTAAGACCCTACTTGTTTGGGACTCACTTCTGGGTTCAGACAGGCCACAGGCCCCTCTGATGGTTGATGCAAATTAGGGGTGAGAACCCAAAACTGTTGAGGTGGTCCATCTCCCTACAGGGAAATGACTTCACGGTGGAACACCACCCTGGTACGGAACACGCCAATTCTGATGGTCTGTCCAGATTCCTCTGCCTTAGTGATAACGCCTAAGAGGGTGGGTAATTCTCCCCACTTTTCAGCTGGAGGGGACACATGTTAGATTTGGCAACTTTGGCAAGATTTCCCCTTACTTTTTGCCTCTACCTCCTGTATTTTTGATGCTGTGCTAGATTTTGTTTTTGCTGGCTTAGATGCTTTGGGAACTTTGCCACTGCTGATCAATGCCAAAGTGCAAGTGCTCCCTGTGTACATTGTTATTACAATTGGTTCTCCCTAATTGGCATATTTGATTTACCGGTAAGTCCCTAGTAAAGTGCACTGAGTGTGCCAGGGCCTTTAAATCAAATGCTACTAGTGGGCCTGCAGCACTGATTGTGCCACCCACATGAGTAGCTCTGAAGAGGTATCTCTGACCTGCCACTGCAGTGTGTGTGCGCAATTTTAAATTGCCATGTCGACCTGGCAAGTAAGTGCATCCACTTGCAAGGCCCTAACCTTCCCTTTCCTTACATTTAAGACACTCGTCAAGTAGGCCCAAGGTCCCCCAGTGGGCAGGATGCAGTGTATGTGAAAGGTAGGACATGTACTGGTGTGTGTGACCTGTCCTGATAGTGAAATACTGCCAATTTGTTTTTTCTCTATTGAAAGGCTATCTGTCCAATAATATAGCATGGGAGGTACTTTGTAACATCTTACAAGTATAACTTCCCATTGGGACAAGATAGAGGACTAATGTTTAGGCTCTCTGAACTCAGAAATTAATAACACATATTTTAGTAAAGATGGTTTTTAAATTGTGTGTTAGAAAATGCCACTTTTAGAAAGCAATCATTTTCTTGTTTAACCATTCTCTGTGCCTCTGCCTGTTTGTGGATTAACTGTCTGGTTTTGGAGTGACAGGGGCTAGGGATGTGAATTCACTATAGACAGCAACTGGGGGGGGGGTTGAGGTGTGCCTGGCCCTTCCTGGATGACTCAGAGCTGAGCTGAATAGACCTTCGCTGCATTTACAGTAGTGGAAGGAGTTTTCCTTGCACCTGACTAGGGCCTGTCTCCCTTGCACAATGCTATCTCCACCCCCTGTGGTCATACTGCACCAGTGAGGACAGAACTAGTTTGGACTGGGCTCAGAGACACTTGCACAAAGAAGAACAAATACAAAATGGGGTGTAAGTAGTGGAGCATAAACCCCAGAACATTACATCACTTCTGGACTCAAGAGGAACCTTTGTCAATGAGAAGAGCTGGAGAGCTGTGAGGAGGAGTACTGCCCCTTTGCTATGTGCTGTGTGGCATTGGCATGCAGTTGCTGCTTCTGCCAAGGAAAGGACAAAGACTGGAACTTTGCTGAGAAACCTGATTTAAAGAAGAATCACCACGGGCTTGTGTGTGCTGGCCTCCTGTTCTGAAGTCTCAGGGACACAAAGACTTCACCTCCAGCTCCCCTGAACTCTACTGCTGGGAGTTCTGACCTGCCAGGAGGCGCCTGTTCCAGTTTTGGACCTCTGGAGGTTGTTCCTGTTGTTGGGAGCTGGAAGAAACCTAAAAGAAGCAAGTAAAGCAATCTCTGACGCCGTCAGCAATGCCGCCTTAATGCCGCGACATGCACCGAGGGCAGGGGCACCGCCTTGCTTGCAGCGCAGCTCCAATGCCTGCTGACACCTGCATTTATCAGCCTTCCCAATGCCATCGCTTGCACTGACTCTATCACCACATCGCCTGCATCCTGTTATGGCAGCACTGATAACCGCCGAGGGTGACTTCGCATCGCCTCACCTGAACCGACGCCTCACCGCCTATGCAACCGGCTTCCCCTGTCCTGGATTCGACACGTCGCCTCCGCTTGACACGATGCCTCGCCTCCCCATGGCAGCCGAGGAGCCGCCTCGACCTCAGCACCGACGCCTCACCTCCACGATGCCGTACATCATCATAGACTTTGTTTTCCAAGGTACTGTTTGTTTGGGGGTCCGTGTGTTTCCGTGCCCGATGCCGCGCACCTCGCAGTGGGCACCATACTTTGGATTTATTGCTGTCACGATGTCATAATAGCCCCAGGTGGAGCTATTTGTTTTCTACAAGCTTTATTTTGGAAATAACTGTTTTTAAGTACTATTTTACTACATGTATATTGGATAATTGTCGTTTAGGTCTTGTTGAGTTTAGATAAAGATACTTTATTTCTTGAAACTGGTGTGCTTTCCATTTGTGGTGTTATCACTGTATTACTCTGTGTTTGGAGTACAAATACTTTGCACATTGCCTTTGTTTGTTTTATGTGTGACTTCTTGTGCGGTGTGCACTCTAAGTGCTAATTTAATACAAGGTCTCTGCCACAGTTTGGGCTGACTGGTGTCTGAACAAATTCAAGAGGTGGATCAGCACTATTTTACCAAGGCAGACAGTGTTAAATGGTTGCTTGACTTTGGAACATTAAAAACATGTGCTTCTTTTAACTGAATAGCAGAATTTTCTGACATAACATAACATACAATAACATGATATAACATAACAGATAGTCAAAGCAGCATTATTCAACCAAAACATAACAGGATACATCAAAATAAAACAATCAAAACTGAATGCAACACAGCTCCTACAGTACAACACAATAATATCCCATTGCAATAATGTAGCACAAAAATAGCAGTAAAAGAAAAATAACAGAGCGCGTAACAACCACAACAAAATGTCACAAAGCAAGTACGCACAAACATTCTTGTCACACATTACAACCTCCAGAAACTTGCTTTCATAAATACTGTGGTAAAAGGCCTTTACACCAGCACTGCCCTCAGTTACCACCAAGGTCATGAAATAGTGCCAGTAGAAATGTTTTGTGGCCCGGCCCTACCTTCCCCATGAATAACAAAGACATGCTGTTACGACTGTTTTTATTTGGAAGCATGAATTTTGAGTAGCAGAAAAGAAGCTGGATGGCTTTATGGTACGTCTTTGTTCAAGGTAAACTTTTCACCTCCTGTTTAATACCAGTTCCGTTCCAGCTCATGGATTGCGAGGCGTGGGAGAAAATATTTTACAGCGTATTGCTATTCGATGACATACTCACAGTAGCCGTATTCCAAATGTGTCGGTTGTCTCTAGCCAGAGCCTAAGAGAATTACTGCATTACATATTATTTGTGTACTGTAATAATCTCTTTACACGGAGGCATAATTAAATAAACTCACGAGAGTACGGCGGCAAGGATGGCATCAAGACAAGCTTTCAAATTGGTTTATTCTAGACAGTTTTCATAAACACTGTGGGTGTTTGTTGCAATGCTCCTGCACGAACTGGCACATCAAATTGTTCTCGCCTACATAGAGCTGCATATTTACTCTGCGTGACGTAGACCAATGTGATCGCTTCCCCGCATTGTAAATATCGCGAAGCTGCCTTCGCGATATTTACCCATGTTGTTTCCACAGACACGCCTACTTTGCATCTCATTATCGATGCGAAGTCAGGCGTGCTGGAAACTAGGAGCAAAATCAGCAAAACACGCGATAGCGTGTCTTTGCTGATAAAGCGATATAATTATCGCCGCTTTTCGGCCGGAAACGGCCGCAAAAGCGGCGATAATTGTTTATCGCCGCCTTGTTAATATGCCCCTTAATGCTTTAAAAAGCTCTTTAGTGGAATTCCCTGCTTTTTCAATTAAGATTGCTAGGAAAGCTTTCCGGGAGGGCCTGATCTTATTATGATAGACACCAAACCTGGAGCATTATTCTGCTTGATCTTTACGGGATTTAGCAGAGTGCCATCTGCGTTCAAGGCGTTTGCACATTGATTTCTCTTGACGCAGGACGTCTGAATACCATGGGGCAGAGCTTCTAGAGGAGACTGGGGATGATATCTTGAGGGGTGCAATATAGTCAATAGAGTTTGTTAGGAGGTCCTGGTAAAAAGATAGTGCTGTGTCTACATCTTCAGAGGAGGGAGGTGGAGGGGGATTGAAAACTTTCCAGTTACCCCGTGGCCTTTTTCTGCTTTCGTTGGTATGTTACAAGCCTTGTTACGTGAGATGGAAAAATGGATCAGATAATGGTCTGACCAGGGGGTAGGAAGCAGGGAGTTGTAGGAAGCTGGCTCCGTATGTACTATACCAAAGTAAGGTATAGTGTGCACAGAGTCCAGTGGATTTCCAAAGATTTACAGAGGTACAAGTTGATACTACCTTACTCTCTATTTGAGGTAGTGTGGGTGAGCATTAAGACTTTATCGGAGGGTAGTGTTAAGCATTTATTGTACACACTCAGGCAAGAAATGATGTCACACACTCAAAGACTGAACTCAGACCAACTGTTTGCATCAAAAAAAATTCTTTAGTTGTATTTTATTTTTAGAACTAAGCAGGACTTGGTACAAGTAAGTAAAATTGTACTTTCAAGACAAGTTGTTGAAAACAAGCAAGCTAGATGAAATTGACTTTGTTACAGGTTTGTAAAATATTTCAAGACAATAGGTATTGGTAATTACTTTGTGATTACTTTTCAGATTACTCTTTAGAGTACTTTTAAGATTACTTTTTCTACTCAGTGTGATATGCCTAGCTATCACACAGGGACATTTCCTAGGCAAAAGTAAGTAAAGCAGTTTTTCATTAAAACACAGTTGCTTAGGTTCCATACAAACTCCACTCAACACAGAATTTTTTCAGAGGAAAACAGTCAATGCAATCCTGTGGAGAAAAATGAGGTTATCAGCTTGCAGGTAAGCAATCGGTCTTTGGGGTTGAGTTTTCTGGGGTTAGAACAAGGGTTCCCCAGGGTCAAAGAGGTACTCAAAAAGCACCCTCAGCGGCTGTAGGGCGGCCGGGTGCAGAGTGCTGAGGCCCTATGTTAGCCTATGGGTCTAGGGGGCCATGGGTTGCTGACTGCTCTTGGGCAAGCCACAGGGTTGAGGGAGCAAAACTCCTAGGGTTAAACTCAGGGCAAAGGGGGTCCCAGGTCAGCACTAAGTCCACACCACCAGTGGCACGGGGGCGGCCGGGTGCAGAGTGCTTAGGAGGGGTCGGGAGCCCAATGCAATCCTATGGAGACTGCCGGTTTTGGTTTTTAGCTGCAAGCTCGGTCCAGGAAGTCTTCTGTGAGGAAACCAACAGCTGGGCAGGTAAGTTGGAGGGTACGGGGATGTAGGTGCACCTCAGGTCCTCTTCTCCAGGGCAGCTGGATGCAGGGGTGCCTTTTAAGGTCATATTTCCCCTTTCCGGGTCACTCGTGGTTCGAGGGGTCAACCCATGGTGGACTCGGACTCTGGAGCGCTGGTGGACCTCGCTGGGACCGGTGGGCCACTTGGACTCGGGCCGTAGGCGACGGGTGCAGTGATGGTTCCAGGCGTCAGGTTTATTTGTCGTCAGCAGGTTCTGAACTTCTGAGTCTTTCTTTGGAGATTCTTTATAACAGAGCTGCAGTTCACAGGAGATCCGGTCCTTGTTGAAGGTAGTCAGTCCTCCCAGGGGTTCTAGAGGTCTCTGGCTGCAGGACAAGGCAATTTTTGGTGCAGGATCTCTGGAAACTGCAGACGAGCAGGAAGTGCTGGGGCCAAGTCAGTACTTCTCTGCAGTCTCCTCTGCTGGGCATCTTCTTTCGTCCTTCTTCTTCGTAAGTTGTGGGAATCTGGGTTCAGCGCTGTCCCCTAAATACTGTATTTAGGGGGCTCTTTAGGGGTCGTGGGTTAGTAGCCAATGGGCTACTGACCTTAGGGTGACTACACAGTTGGTGTGCTCACCCCACGTGGGGGAGTGGGCACAATTCCTAATCCTGATTGGAGAGTGCCTGCCATCTGTAATATGGGGGGCACTGAAGAGTGGGCTTTACCTCGCCTCCCCCACCTGAGGGGTGGAGTTGGCAGAGGTGGTCACACCTTCTGGATTGTTCTAATTTTTCTCACCTGTCTTCCCGCTGAAAAGGGGGTGAGACAGGAAGGGGGCCTGGTCCTGATAGCAGGAGAGGCTGGGGGTCGCGTTGCAAAGGCTGCAAGGCCATTGACGCTTCCCTGCCACAGATGGCTCTTCCTGGCCTGGGGGATGTGTGAAAACCTCCGCCCAGAAAAGGCTTTGTTTCTGGGCTCAGGTCTTCCCCAGGGGTCCAGAAACGTGTCTCTTGATGGGAGGCTGGTGTTTACCAGTCAGGGAACCCACCAGAGGCTAGTTGCTTTTCAAGGGGCATCTCTAAGATACCCTCTGAGAGCATTGTATAATAAATCTCACACTGGCATCAGTGTGTGTTTATTATGCTGAGAAGTTTGCTACCAAACTTCCCAGAATTCAGTAAAGCCATTATGGTGCTGTGGAGTTCGTATTGACAAACTCCCAGACAATATACTCTTTATGGCTTTACTGTACTTACAATGTCTAAGAATGGTCTTAGACACTGTAGGGGTACAGTGCTCATGCTACTGTACCTTCACCAGTGGTATAGTGAACCCAGCTAGAGGGGTGTCTCACCTATACCATAGGCAGTGGGTTGCAGGCATGGCACCATGTCGACTCTTCACTTTTCTCTGCACCAAAACATGCAGCCTGCAATGGCAGTGTGTTTGCATTAAGATACAGGACCTCTAAGGGTGGCAGAATAGATGCCTTCCCTGGTCACAGTGCCCTTAGTACCCATGGTATCTTGTACATGAGACTTACATGTGGCCAGAGAGGTACCAATTGGGGGTACAAAGGTACAGTTTTGGGAAAGAACACAGGCCCTGGGAAACTGATTGGCAGGAACCCAGGGCACATCAAGTCAAAGTGCATCAGAAATCTGGCAAAAAGTGGGGGGGGGTACTGCAACAGGGTACTGCCACTTTTCTGCAGAAGTCACAAGCTACTTCCTCAGCATTTGTGAAAATGAGATCCAAAATATGACCAGCCCTATGTGTAGGGCCAGACACCAGCTGTTTCTATCCGATAGAGAGCAGATACGCCAAAAGTTGGATGACACAGGCATTGTCTGAATTTTCACCATGATAATTAAAGTAGCCCAATACTAGGAACTTTTGAGTGGACAATTAGTGCTTGAGAGAAGTCCTTCTTGGCACCAGGAGGGCGATGCAACAGTGCCCCTTTCCAAAGTTCTGTAGGTGATAGTGACAATTTGAAAATACAGATCTCAAGCCACCCGGTACATAGTGTGTCAATGAGCTCAACCTTAAGGGAGTCGTGAAATGCAATGGTGATACCGCCCCCCCCCCCCTTGAGTGATCTGTCCTGTCAGATCTGACCAGGGAGTAGTGCTCGGGAATGGTAAGTGAGATGCAGGGACGGCGAAGGCACAAAGCCAGGTTTCCGTGAAGAAACAGATCCCGGGATTGGATGTAGAGATAAGGTCCCATACTGCTATGGCATGCTTGACCATAGATCTAATAATACTGTATAGACCATGTATTTTTCTAGGTATTTCAGAGCAGGGAGGGGAGCCAAAAGAAGTAAAATGAGTGGATATACTCAGAATCGGGGTTTATATATTGGCATGGACAAAACTTGAGGATGTTCCAGATGCATTGTTGTGAAAGCATTCTTTTCTTCCGAAAGCATGCCATTACCACAGACCACAACCTGAACTCAGTTCAGTTCAGTTCTGTTCACAAAACTTTATTTCGCATAGTTTCCGGTGCATAAAAAGTGCATGCATCGCAATAAATACAAACATTGCAATACATCCATATATCTTAAAACAGTCAAAGTAAAAATACACACGGATTAATAAAGCATCTTAAAACAGGTATTAAAACACAGTTCCGTTCTGCTTAATTGATTTCACAGTTCATATATAATGAATTAATCCTCATAAAACCTTAGTCTAACATTCAGGGGACTTGTAGCCAAAAACTTAATATATTACATTAAAAACAATTTGGCCTGGAAGTTTATACTCATATATTGGGGCCACTTTGTGTATTTTATTCTTGAATAGCCAAAATACATGAAGGGGAATTATGTTCAATCTGTTACAGCTAGTTCGGCTTCCCAGAAAATCTTAAAGGATCATGGGCCAGATGTACGACACTATTTTGAATGAGCAAACGGGTTTGCGACCCGTTTGCGCATGCAAAATACAATAGGGCCATGTACAAACCCTATTTAGCGAGGCGCAATTTTTTTGCGACTCGCTAAATAGGATTTGCCACTCGCTATTAGGAAGGGGCGTCCCTTCCTAATAGCGACTCGCTACCCTATGTAAGAACACTCGCAATTTGCCACCCTCTTCAAGAGGGTGGTAACCCATTCGCAAACGAGAAGGGGTCCCCAAGGGACCCCTTCCCCTTTGTGAATGCAGTGGAAAATATTTTTAAGGGGCAGGCAGTGGTCCCAGGGACCACCACCCGCCCTTAAAAAATGAAACAAAATGTTTCATTTTTCTTTTTTTTAATTGCATCCCTTTTTCCTTTAAGGAAAACGGGCTGCATTTAAAAAAATCAAAACTGCTTTATTTTGAAGCAGTCCCAGACATGGAGGTCTGTTGAGCCCAGCAGGCCACCATACCTGGGAGGGCCAGCCATTCCCAATGAGGTCGCAAATTGCGAGTGCCTCATGAATATTGATGAGGCATGCAATTTGCGACCCCATTGGGAATTGCTAACAGTGTCTCTGACACTGCTGTACATAGCATTTTGTGACTCGCAAATTGCGACTCGCAATTGTGCGCAATTTGCGAGTTGCAAAATGCTACGGTCGTACATCTGGCCCCATATTCTTAAGACACACATTCCCCGAACCATAGGTCCAAAGTTCTTTCCTGCACTTCACAGCTGACCAGAGAAAAGTAGCGAGTACATAGCACATCAGAGGATCCTCAAGCTGTTGAAAGTGAAACAGTGCTAACCTATATTGAGTAAAGTTAGCAGTACGCAAATAAGGTACTATGAATCTTTTCCTTTGTTGGGAGTAGAATAAGAAGAATAATAATATGTGCTGAACTGACTGAGCAGATATGCCATTGCAAGGGCATAGGGACAGATTTTTGTGCGAGTAGATTTGTGCAGGAAATTCTAGCATAAGTGGAATGAGATTTAAGCGAAACCTTACCAGATAAAAAAGTGCTGCAAATTATGCACAAAAGCCAGATAGAATTATTTTTATTTTTATTTTCCTCCCATCTAGTAGCTGCTACATCTGCCAAAAAACCTGCTTCAACTTTGCTTTAGGGAAGGTGGCACACTCTTCAGGAGAATGTAAATAATACTTGCAGGCCCAATTTTACCAGTGTGGATCCAACATATCTCAACCAGGGTATCTTTTTAGCAAGATCCAATTTGAGACAGTCCCTTAACACTGCATGATTTAAAGGAATCGTCTCTGTCCTCCAAATGGAATGCCAACAATAACAGTGGGGCCAGGCGAATTGCATCACCAATGTACGGGAGTCCCAGATCACTATGACAGATGTAATTTGAGCAGCTTTTTTTCTTTTTTTAAACAGATTTTATTGGTCATTTCTGCTGTGTCATAACATTACATTACAGCAGTTCAATTCGTATCGCCTGATATGAACTTTCTCATATTGCTTTCGGTTTGTTGCATGTCCAATCAATCTGATTAATCAAATAAGGTTAGAACTATGACATTAACTAATTCCCTCCCTCCCCTCGAGTCACCATAGAAATAGATCGCATGTGGGATGCTGGGTCCGTGTAAACCGTGATCCATCAGTTTGTATTTATTGGGTATTGTGATGCAATCTTAGTGAATTAGTCTGCAGTGTCTCACTTGCATGGGAACTTTTGGGTAGGCTGCCTGTTATTAAAGTGTTTGTGCCAGGAGTACTCACTTTATGAGGCTTCCCTTTCATCTTCTGGAGGTTCTAATTCCGGATGTGCTATGCCATGTATAAGGGTCTCCCAGGCTCTAGCTATCTCTATATGTCGCACCCCTCGCTTTGCTTCTTGCATCAATATGCGTCCCTCACAGCCCGCCCATTTCAGGAGTTCTTTTTTCCAGGTGGGTAGTTTGGGGCCTCCCTTTGCTTTCCAGTTCCTGGTTATTTCTCGTTTAGCTAGGATGTATGCCAGATCTTGGAATTTGCTAGTGGCTCTGGTTTTTGCTGTATGGGGGAACCATCCTAAGAGGCAGTGGGCCGGGGAGCATGGGAGCTCCCTATCCACAACCTCACTCGCTGTCTGTATCACTCCCTCCCAGAATTCCTGCAGTCGGGGGCAGTCCCAGAACATATGTAGGATGTGGGCTTCTATTGCACTGCAGGGTGGGCAAGCCGCTTCTTCTGTCTTGATATATCTGCTTATGCGTTCAGGGGTCAGGTACGCTTTATGCAGGACATACTAATTCATCAATTTGAAACTTGCGTTTCTGGATACTCTACGCATCCCAGCTAGTATATTATCCCATTCTTTAATCGCAATTGGCTTACCCAAGTCCTCTTCCCATTGGAGGCGTAGCGTCCCAAATGGGCGCAGCCCGTCTGCGCGGAGAGCTCTATACAGGCAGGACGCCACTTTAGACAAACCCACCAATATAGCCATATAATAGCAACTCTGCTATGATGGTGGTTCCGTGGTTCCCATCCGCCAGTGCTTGCGGATTGATGTTGTTAGTGCTCTGTGTAATAAGAATTGTGCCTGGGGTAATCCGAACTCCATCCAGAACGCCTCGAACAGTACATCTCAGTGTCTCTGTAGAGGTCACCTACATTTGTCGCCCCAGCTTCCATCCATGCCTCCAAGTCCCGCCAATTACCTCCATGTGAGAGTGCCTTTAGAATATCTAGGGGGATGTCCAGCGAATATGGAATCCACACTCCCATTCTTGTCAGTCCTCGGCTTCAGCATTTGGCTTGTACTTTAAGTTCTTGGGAGTCCCTCCCTGTTGGCCTGTTCACCCTGAGAAACAGCCGCAATAGGTCAATCAGCGATGATTTAGCCTGTCTTGGTGCTTCTGTCTGTCGTCGCTCTAAAGCTATATTGCGCACCACCACTGCAATTGAGCCACTGTATAGTAAGCCTCAAAGTTCGGGATCGCTAGTCCACCCTCAGTCACGAGTCTTTGCATTAATGTGAGGGCAACTCTATGGCTCCCGAAGCCCCACATAAAGGTCCGGATCTGGGAGTCTAGGTCTTTGGAAAATGCCATCAGGATCCACAATGGGAGTGCATTAAAGTAATATACTGAAAGCGGCAAGGTCCGTCAGAAGTCCATAGCCGTATATAAGCTACGGTAAGCCCTCCCTATTTTGCCCTCATAAAGATCTGGCCAGGTATGATAAATGTGGACTCCCAGATATGGTAAACAGCTATTCTCCCATTGGAGCCGTGCTACGTCCTTCAGAGGCTGACCCGTTCGCGTCACCGGGCAAAGTCTGGATTGTAGCCGGCTCACCTTAGGTCCTGACATAGAGCCAAACCTTTACAGCAGGGCACGGGCCCCCGCTAAGTTCTCGTCTCTACCCCTCAGAAATAGCAACAGATCATCAGCGTATGTAATGGTAGATTTGTTCGACCTTCGTATGAGTGTTCCGTTCAGGCTGCGATGGCAAGGGGCTCCATAGCCAGGGCAAACAGTAGGGATGTAATTTGAGCAGCTTTGGGTCAATGAGAGCAATCTTTTGGCAAAAGCATCCTCCACTCATTGTAGGGGGGTGTATGTCTACCATACTCCACACTGCCGCCCCATATGTCACAATAGCCTTTGCTTTAGAAGCATAAATATGTAAAATTTCAGGGACTGGTTTATTCCCCAACTTCTTTGAGAAGTTATGTAGAAGTGTAATGCTTCTCTCAAAGTGAATGGCTCTGTTTAGGACCATATCTTGCCATAAATATTTCCTATCAAATAGTATCCCAAGATATGAAAACGAGTCTACCACCTCTACCCTACGATGGGCCAAATGGTAGACCGGGAATTTACTCAAAGGTTACCCAGTGATTAAAAATTATGATTTTGTTTCATTCACGTGTCGGTCCAGGGTGTTCATAAATCTAGTGTAATCCTCTAAGAGTCTCTGCAGTGAACTAGGAGTTCTGGCTAAAAGCACTGCATCGTCTGCATAGAGGAGTCTCGGGAGGGGCGCTGCCTCAGTATACGGAATATCCTTAGTAAAGTTTTCTAAAACCATCTCCATTCTATTGGAGTAGCGGCTCGTGGTAGGAGTGCTGCGGGGAGGTGGGGCGGGGGAGAAGCAGGGTGGGGGGTAGTAAACTACGGCATATGGCCGAGCAGAGGTAAGTAAACAAATAAATAAATAAAACGAATTTCGTTGCGCGCGCTGCATCGCATTTGGCAATGCAGCGCGCGCAATGAAATTCATTTTATTTATTTATTTGTTTACTTACCTCTGCTCGGCCGTATGCCGTAGTTTACTACCCCCCACCCTGCTCCTCCCCCGCCCTGCCCCACCGCCCCGCTGCACTCCCACCACGAGCCGCTACTGTTCTATTGGTATAGAGGGGGAACAGGAATGGACCGAGGGCACACCACTGTCTCACTCCATGCCCAATACCAAACGGTTTTGTGCATTCCCCCTCTGTATCAAACCTAACACAGGCTGCTGCCCCTGAATAAAGCTGTCTAATAAAATTTGTTATCAATGTGTCTTCTCCCATGGTTTCCATAATTTCCCATAGCTTACTATGGACCACGCAATCAAATGCGGCCGAGAGGCCCATAAATGCCATGGCGCTTCTTCACCACTGTGTACCTGGTGACCACCATGCTTAAATTAAAACATTGGCCAATGGTCCCTTTACCCTTCCTGAACCCATACTGAGCTATTGTCAGACCTTTTCTCTCCTCTACCCAATCCTCCAATCTGTTTAATTGTAAGCGACCCATCATTTGGCCATACTAGCAATCAGAGATATTAGTCTATAGTTTTTAGGATTGCCCTTATCCCCTTTTTATATGTGGGCATAATCGTTGAATGCTTCCATGATTTAAGAGGGCCCATCTAAGCTATTACATTTAAAACATTGGTCAAGAGAGGGACCTGTAGCTGGAAATTGCAGTAACCTACCTACTTACAACAAAAGCATAGAACAGCATCTGCAGAGTTATCGCTCAGTTATTCACATTTTTCAGACAACAAAACCAATCGTAAGTATTTCAAACATTGGGGGTCATTATGATGGGGGGCGGATCGCCCCCGCCGGGCCGGCGGTAGTCACCGCCGGCCCGGTGGGGGCGATCCGCCCGCCATTCACACAGCAAAGACCCCCCGCCATATTATGATGGCTGGGGGGGCCGCGGCGGACGGAAAGACCGTCCGCTGCTTTTCCGCCGGTCGATGAGTCGACCGGCGGAAAATAAGGATAATATGGTGGCGGTGTCTGCAAGACACCGCCATCCATATTAAGATGAATGCGGAGAGCAGCCTTTCCATGGCGGCGTTACCCCCATGGAAAGGCATACGGTGTTTGCTTTTGGGGGCCCGTTGCAGGCCCCCAGGGTGTTGAGGAGGTGGGGGGTGCACATGGGGGGTACCTATGGTACCCCCCTGCATTTGTATGCACAAGGTGGTAGGCACCGCGCGGTGCCTGTCACGTTGTGCATGCAAATGCACGATGTGCATTCACAGCATTGTGTCGGGCGGTGCTGTGAGCACCGCCCGTCACAATGCTGGAAATAGGGTGTCCCACCGCCACGGTGACGGTGGCATCCTAATGTCAGGTGCGGGACCGCCGCACCCCTTGCGGACGGTCCCACATTCCGTTACCGTGGCGGGCGGACTTTGTCCGCCACGCCATCATAATGACCCCCATTGTCTCTTCTGTGGGCAGGCTTCATCCCAAATGAGTGCTATTATGGTAAGGCTGTCAACTGCCAAATTTAGAGGCAGTATTTTCAGAAGTATAGTCCATGTCCTCACTAAGAAGAAGTTCACCTGAGGAAGGGCCAACAAACCCATGCAGATTTCGACCCTCTGGATATGGCACAGCAACAACTTATCATCTCTCTTGTGGTCTATTGACCCTTAAATATTGACTGGGTAGTGTCAGCTACGCAACAAGCGAACTGCAAGTCTATTACCGCGATGCAGACATGAAGACATACGACTCTGGTAAGCTGGCATAATGGCTCATCGTGTTAAACGATTGCTACAAACATCCTCTGTCTACTGCAGATATTGAATCTGAATTCTGTAGAGACCAACACAGCCTCCCATCCTTCCTAGGTCTGCAAGGAAACATCATTAAATTCAGTTATTTTAAAACCTGATACATACAGTGTCTGGAGAGTCATTAGGCACAGTCTAGCCTAAACTTCCAAGCTGGGTACTCTCTAAGCCTGAACCCAAGCACACCAAGACCAGATTGCTCTGATTGGTGTTCAGCAGTTGGGCACAGCTTGGTTCCAGTGGCACAGTGAGCGCAGGACCCAGTATATCTATCGCACTTAAGGTATTGCATTTAAGTATAAAAAAGTGATGGACGGAATGTTTGAATTAATCTCAGCTGCTGGTAATTACTTGGGGTCGCATCCCAGTCCATCGTTAATTTGCACACAATGCCATCTCAGTTTGGGCCCAGACATATTGATTTGTGGCATTAGTTAGAGTTTGGCGGACAGGATACTCTGTCACAAATGTGAAGGATGTCCTGTTTGCCTTATTGCAAGTGCATTATTGCCCATGGCAGTTGCCATATGGCCAACAGGATAACCATCATGCTTTGAGGGACTAGCCCATCCACCAAACTCTAAATAATGCCCTTAGTGTTTTCTCCTAGTTACGCCCTGCTTTCGGGTTTCATTTATAGAGCCAAGAATTCCCTTGGTGGATATGTGTTTCATGAAAATGTAAATTTAAATAGAATAGAAAAGAATATAAATAAAGTGTTAACCATTGCTTTATTCAGAAGAGAAGCATGGAGGTGTGCACCGCCTCATTTTAAAAACTGTAAGGGTAATTTTGCGCACCTTTCTTGTGATTTGCTAAGTCGCCGCAAAGTCTATTGCTACAGGCTGACTTTTTTTTAGTAAAAAACATATACTTTCATTTAAGCATGAGCCTGTTGGTTCTGGAACTTTGGAACATCATGCTATTCTCGAGGAGTATGGTGGTCTCACAAAGTGAAAATATAAAGGAGGTGTGCAGTTCCTCATGAAAGAAGACTAAGGTTGATGGTTCCAGGGAAAGGAATATGCTCCAATAGGAGCACGGGCCCTCACACACCCAAATGGGTGTCATGCTTCATCATTGGGCTAGCTCCTCGTCGGGCCAGCGCTGCAATGCCAAATGGACACTCACAAGGGGGCTCTTTGCCGGAGATCTTTTATTTAGCTGTGTGGTGAAGTGAAGGTGTATGGGCTTAAAAGGTGTAGAGTAGAATGGTGAAGTGTCCGAATTAAAATAGGTGCAGTGGTACTCAGGATCAGAATGAGCTCACTAACCTAATTAAAAATGTATATGCTACCTTGGGATATAATGGTCCTAGATAGCCTGGTGAATTAATTGGTCTAAATGGTCAACATGTTTCTCATCTAGTGATGTCAAGAAAGATCAAGTGGCGACTCTTCAGGACCTAGAAACGACCCTAAACTACACTGTGTCTGGTTTCAGTGAGTGTGAAAACTCTGACCAAGATAACCAGTTACACAACAAGTAATATGGGGCATATTGTACCTTAGAACAAGTAAAGTCATCCTAATTAGGGTATTGGATCAAGCCCCATGAGGAAAAAGCAGAAGGAACGTCTATTAGTGTCACGGACGTGGAGAGGCGTCTGCCGCAAGACCTGCCATGGCTCTGCTTCCTCGAAGGGATTTGCTAAGTCAATGCAAAGTCAATTACTACAGGCTGATTTTTTTTTAGTATAAAACATCTACGTTCACTTGAGCATGAGCCTTATGTTTTCTGGAACCAGTGGCGACTGGTGACAAGAGGTTGGGCGTAAAGTTCAGAGTGTCCTGTGGGGAGCGAGCGTAACGAGCGAACTCAATCGCCATAAAGGGGCCTTGGGCGTTCTCCTCAGAGAAAAGTTTGAAAAAACAGTGGGCAAATGTTGCATTTTCAAGCAAATTTGAGAAAGCAAGAAGGTTAATAAAGGAATTGTGAAAGTGTAGTTATGACATCAATAAAGATCATATGATAATGATGTAGGTAGCTTTAGTTACATCATCTGTAGAGTGCAGTGTGCGGGCAAAGCAGCCGAAAACTACCAAGAGTTTCGTTGGGATCTAGTTTGCATCAATACCCAAACATATAAAAATGATATACAGCATGCCACATAAACTGCCTTTACTCACAAAACATACCCCATAATGAGCCTTCTTCATGCCACAGAATTTAGTCAACCATGCCCCAGAATTTCCACCTGTAAAACCACTTGTTTCCAGTACCTTCGTTACAAAGATGGCGAGTAGTTCTTGGGTCACAGAAAGTTGACCTTGATATAACTTTCTACAGAAATACAAGCTGAGAATATGTAATAGGGAGATCCTCTAAGAGTAACATGTTGAGGAAGGGGTCAGTGAGTTAGTGTCTAGTTTATTTGTTTGTCCAGACACTTTGCATGCAGCTCTTTGATGGTAGTTCATAGCTCACTGTGCTAGATTGTGATTGTAACTTATGAACTGCACAGAGCAAAATAATCTCTGTGACAAAAGCAGTACCCACTGAGCACTACAAATAAAATACTGTTCTGTGATCTGCATAGTATATGTTCTTTGCAGCAGTTTTCAAAGCACTGCAGAGCTCCTAGTATCCAGCTGTTGGATACTAGGAGCTCTGCAGTGCTTTGAAAACTGCTGACTTGCTACAAAACTAGCCCCCACTAACAAAACGGACCCCCCCAAACCTTCCAGCCCCCTGGAAATTCCTGATGTACAATGCAGCCAGCCATCCTTGATGCAGGGGCGAATACAGCAAGCATTATGATTCAAGTTACATTTTCAAAATATGTTCAATCTTTCACTGGCCTAGCTCAAATCATGCAAAATGGAGTAACCCGTAACCGACAATGAAAGATTTATTGAAGATTCTAAACAAAAGAGCACTCTGCTGTTACGCACCTCCATTCTGCGCTGCCCTGTCCCCTTACTTTTAACGAGTAGCCTGACTCTGCGCACGCTCATCTTGGGTTGAAAACAACTGTTAGACCTGGCACAATTGGCGTGGGTCTCCCTTCCATTTCTTTGCTGTTGCCTCCTGTGAGAAGTTGGCCTGGTATATGCTGTTCACTAGTTAAAGTGGACACCTTGCACCAGTACAATTCGACTCTTATGGTAGGTAGGTTTAAGACAACCTTTATAGAAAGCTATCCTAGTGGTAGCTGTGGAGAGCAGCCTTCAGGCTAAGTCTTGGAGGAATGTAAAGCAGCTTGTTTTACCACACAATCTCTTGAATCACCAAATGAAAAGACACCACACAGGTATATATATCAAATATATATGTATTTATTACTAAACAACTCTCTACTAATCTCTTGTGAGATTAGAAGTCAGGAACATATGCACAAATCAACGTTTCACAATAAATTAAGCACCAATATGGCTGGGGCCCTAGGGGCGTACCAGACCATATACTAAAAAAGAGACTTAAGAACAACGACTTGCAAAGGGACAAGGCCTCGGGCCTTCAGAAGTGCTGGGGCCTCATGAAACCACCCAAGGCAGGTAAGTAAAGGACCCACGGGGGACGCGTTCAGTGAGTGAACACAGGCGCGGATCGCCGTAGACTTCAATGGGGCAAGTCGCGGTTGGAGATTAAGAGTTTAAGGGCACTTCGGGAGTAGCTACAAGCAAGTCACTTACAGCGTAAGTAGTTCTAGGGCCAACACCCACAGGAGCACCGTAGTGCTGGAGTTACCTCACCCATGAAAGCCGGGTGCATAGGTGTCCTTTGGTGTCGGGTCGCGGCGTCGTTTTCAATGGGAGCCAATGAAGACTTGCTGCTTGTGAAGCCAGAAGAAGTGTCCGGTGGAATCCAAGCCTGGATTCGGAAGGAGGAAGACCTGAAAGCAGAGGGGACAGTGTTCAAAGTCACTGGGCAGTGACCCGGGGCAAGGAAGATGAATGCCCACCGTCGTCGACAGATTCAGGTCATTCACAGGTGTCTTGACTCTTCGGCCACGAGGTCCAGGAGGTGTCGAGGACAACCAGGAGCTGGATTCAGCGTGTCCCACAAAGTCTACAGCTGACTGCGGTATCGGCGACCCGATTGGAGCCAACAAGCCTTGGTAGCAGCAAGTCTCATGGAAAAAGCAAAATGTCAATGGTGCAGACCAGCAAGGTCTGGGGAACTCACCCAGCAAAGGTAAGTCAGGGCAGGCCTGGAGCAACCAGGGGAGCGCTTTGGTTCTGTAGAAAAGTCTTCAGGGGACCCACAAGCCGGCTGGCAAGGGATCGCAAAGACGCCTCAGGAGGATTCCTTCAACAGGGGCCCACGGTCACTCGGGACGGGGTAGGCCTTTGGTCTTCAGAGGGATTTTTGCTAGAGGCTGGGACCACACGTGGTCCAAAGTACAGGTTCGTAGAACGTCATGAAGGGGTTGCACTTGATAATAGTGCACAGTACCCAGGGACTGCGGTTCCTCATCACTCGTGGGTCCACTTGCCTCAGCTTCGCTGGAGACTCACGACGGCCTTGGAAAAGTCAGGAAATCCTCATCTTGGGCTGCAGGGACCTCGGGCTCCGGCGGGAGCGGCATAGTTTGCAACCGTTGTTTCAGTTTTTGGTGCCTGCCAAGCAGGGGAGTCACTCCTTGACTCCAAGGGAGAGTCTTCAGTCTTCCAGAGGTAGTGGAACATCGAAGGTCCGGGATTCTTCAGTAGAGCATCGTCCAGGGAGATCTAGTTTGCAAGGCAAGTGTTCCCTACCTTATACTAAAAAGGAATGGAGGGACTAGCTCTAAGACCCCACCTATGGGAGGGTCAGGGGAGTGGGTGGCTACACCCACTTCCCTTTGTCCAGTTTTGTGCCAGAGCAGGGGCAGGCAGCCCCTGAGCCGGTTTGAACTGGTGTATGCACAGAGGAGCCTTCTGCTCCCCCAGTGCAGGACTTCAAAGCACTCTAGGAGTGCACCCACCCAGCCCCAATACACTAAACCCTGTCTGGGAGGTGGTCACACCTCCCTGGGACAGGATACCTATTGTTGGGCTTCCTCCACTGCGAGTTTCGGTCATCAGCAGGAGGGCAGCCCAGTGTATGTGACTTGTGGCATCCATTTTGTGATGCCAGGGCTCTTCAGGATTCTACCGCATTTCCACAGTAGGTACATGTCTATCCCTCTAGAAGGGTGGGATCATACACCCACACCAGTTACTGGTGTGGGGGTATGACTCCAAGGTGTTTGACACCAAACACGACATGTTTTGATGCAGCCATTCCAAAGTTAGCATTAACCGCGAGGTTATAATGCACTTAAGAGTATATGGTTTGACCGCATTCACAAACAGCCCCAGAGAATGGACTCTGAGAGCTGCAGAGGGGCCCTGCTCAGGCAGAGGCACCCTCTCACATAGAAACTAAGCACCCTGCCCTCAGGATTGATAGGGCCTGCCTTAGAGGTGACTGATACGTTTAAATGTGTGTGCAGGGGAGATATAGGGAACCTATATCTCAGTGAGGGGTGCTAGCACCTCCTCACCCAGGCTGCAGTAGCAGGCCTGTGGTGTCAGATTTAGTCTGCTTCCCAGGGGTGGCATAATACATGCTTCAGCCCCTGGTAGGCCTGTGAAGTACCTATACCCTTGGTACCTAAGGTACCATATACTAGGGACTCATAAGGTACCACAGCATCCAATCACTAGTGCACCTAGAGTGCACTCCAAGTCGTTTAGAGAGAACAGAGAGGCTGAGGCCCTGATTGGCAGGGTCCCAGCCAGACTATAGCCAGAAACCAGTGTAAACATCAGAAAAAAGTGGGGGCAACATAAGAGGCAGATCCTACTCTCCTACACAACCCCCCCAAACGCAGGGACACTAAACTAACCTTGACCAGTTGAGTCTTCGTGCTCTAAGTGGAAATACCTTGAGAGTCCATCTGCATTGGCATGTTGGGTCCCAGGCCTGTGTTCCACTGTATAGTCCATCCCCTGTAGGGAAATGGACCACCTTAAAAGCTTTGGGTTTTCACCTTTCATCTGTTTAAGCCATAGGAGGGGCTTGGGGTCAGTCTGAACTATGAAGTGAGTGCCAAACAAGTATGGCCTCAGCTTCTTCAGGGCCCACACCACAGCAAAGGCCTCCCTCTCTATAGCTGACCAACGTTTCTCTCTAGGGGTCAGCCTCCTGCTAATAAAAGCTACTGGCTGGTCTTGACCTTCATCATTCAGTTGAGACAGTACAGCTCCCACACCCAGCTCAGAAGCATCTGTTTGGACAATGAACTTTTTGGTGTAGTCTGGACTCTGTAAGATGGGGGCAGTGCACATGGCCTGCTTTAGGTCTTCAAATGCCTTCTGACAGCTAGCTGTCCACTGAACCTTTTTTGGCATTTTCTTTGAGGTCAGATCATTCAAGGGGGTCACTATAGATCCATATCCCTTCACAAACCTCCTATAGTACCCAGTCAGGCCTAAGAAGGCTCTCACCTGTGTCTGGGTGGTTGGAGCAACCCATTCCATTATGGTTTGGATTTTGCTCTGTAAAGGCTGAACCTGGCCTCCACCCACAAGGTGGCCCAGGTACACAACCTGACTCTGCCCTATCTGGCACTTAGTGGCCTTGATAGTGAGGCCTGCTTTCTGCAGAGCCTCCAAAACATTTCTGAGGTGGACCAGGTGATCCTGCCAGGAGGAACTAAAGACAGCAATATCATCTAGATAAGCTGAGCAATAAGTTTCCATCCCTGCCAGAACTTTGTTCACCAACCTCTGAAAAGTGGCAGGTGCATTTTTCAATCCAAAGGGCATCACCACAAAGTGGTAGTACCCACCAGGGGTCGAAAATGCTGTTTTGGCTTTTGCATCATCAGCTAACCTGATCTGCCAGTAGCCAGCTGTTAGGTCAAATGTACTCAGATACTTGGCTGAGGCCAAAGTATCAATCAGCTCATCTGCCCTTGGTATGGGATAGGCATCAGTCCTGGTGACTGCATTGAGGCCTCTGTAGTCTACACAAAACCTCATTTCTTTCTTACCACCCTGGGTATGAGGCTTGGGTACTAGGACTACTGGGCTAGCCCAAGGGCTATCTGAAGGCTCAATCACACCTAACTCCAACATTTTCTGGACTTCAGTCCTGATACAGTCCCTGACATGGTCAGGTTGCCTGTAGATTTTACTCTTGACAGGCAGACTGTCCCCAGTGTCCACCTCATGGGTGCACCAGGTAGTCTGACTAGGGGTCAGGCTAAACATATGTCTGTACTGCTGCAGAACTTGTCTGCACTCAGTTTGCTGATGGTCAGTGAGGCTGCTTGCCAAAGCAACACCATCTACTGACCCATCATCAGGGTTCTGTGAGAGCAGGTCAGGGAGAGGGTCACTCTCCTCCTCCTGTTCCTCATCAGTTGCCATGAGCAAGCCCATGTCAGCCCTGTCAACATATGGTTTCAATCTGTTGACATGGAGCACCCTCAGGGGGCTCCTGGGAGTTCCAAGATTCACCAGATAGGTGACTTCTCCCTTTTGCTCAACTATTGTATGGGGGCCACTCCATTTGTCTTGGAGGGCTGCTGGGGCCACAGGCTCCAACACCCACACTTTCTGTCCTGGCTGGTACACAGTCAGCACAGCCTGTTGGTCATGCCAAGCTTTTTGTAATTCTTGGCTGGCCTCCAGGTTTTTGGTTGCCTTTTTCATGTATTCGGCCATCCTGGAGCGGAGACCAAGTACATAGTCCATCACATCCTGTTTGGGGGTTTGAGAGGTAACTCCCAGCCCTCTTTACCAAACATAATGGACCTCTTACAGGATGCCCAAACAGAAGCTCAAATGGGCTGTAACCAACCCCTTCTGTGGAACCTCTCTGTATGCAAACAACAGGCAGGGAAGAAGAAGGTCCCATTTCCGCCTAAGCTTCTCTGGGAGTCCTTTAATCATTCCCTTCAGGGTTTTGTTGAAACGTTCAACCAACCCATTGCATTGTGGGTGATAGGGGGTGGTGAACTTATAAGTTACACCACACTCCTTCCACATTGCTTTCAAATATCCTGACATGAAGTTGGTACCTCTGTCAGAGATGACCTCCTTTGGGAAACCCACTCTGGAGAAAACTCCAATGAGGGCTCTTGCCACCACAGGGGCTGTGGTGGTCCTCAGGGAATTGCCTCTGGGTACCTGGTGGCATGATCCACTACCACCAGGATAAATCTGTGCCCAGATGCAGTTTGAGGGTCAAGGGGACCAACAATGTCAATCCCTACCCTTTCAAAGGGTACCCCCACCACAGGTAGTGGTATCAGGGGGCCTTTGTGGTGCCACCTGCCTTGCCACTGGCTTGGCATGTGACACAGGAGCGACAAAACTCCTTTGTGTCCTCTGACATATGTGGCCAATGAAAATGTGGAACAAGCCTGTCCCAGGTCTTGTTTTGGCCCAAGTGACCTGCTAAAGGGATATCATGTGCTAGGGTCAAGAGGAACCCCTAAACTTCTGAGGTATTACCAACCTCCTGGTGGCTCCAGGGGCTGGATCTCTACCCTCAGAATATAGGAGTCCCTCATCCCAGTAAACTTTATGGGACCCACTAGCACTCCCAGCAGCCTCAGCAGCAGCCTGCTGTCTGAGGGGTTCAAGAGAGGGGCAGCACTGTTGCTCCTTACTCAGATCTTCCCTAGAAGGGCCCCCTGCCCCCAAGAACTCAACCTGATCAGGCTCAAGTCCTCTGGGGCAGTTCCTTCTTCAGGACCTGCTCCTCCTCCCTCAAGAGGGGAATCAGTGATCTGAGACAGAGGGGAAGGCACTGCCTTACCCCTACTGCTCCTCTTCTTGGGAAGCATCTGGTCCATGGTTTCAGGATCCAGAGCTGGTTCAGTGTCATGCATTTTGGCCTGTGACCTGGTCACAGCAAATACCTTTGCAGGGATGCCCAACATCTCAGCATGAGTCCATAACTCTACTTCAGACCAGGCTGAAGTTTCTAGATCATTGCCCAATAGACATTCTACAGGGAGGTCTGCACTGACTACAACCTTCTTGAGGCCAGTTACCCCTCCCCAGGAGAAATTCACAACTGCCAGACTATGGTTGGTCCTGACATTGCTTGCATTGGTCACCTGGTACATTTCGCCCAGGATGATCTGTCCAGGGTCCACAAGATCCTCTGCCACCATGGTGACACTAGCACCTGTGTCCCTAAATGCCAAAGCCTGTTTGCCATTTATTACAGGCTGCTGTTTGTATTTGCCCAGATTACTGGGGCTCACTAGGAAGGACATGTCAATGTCTCCATCACAAATCAGCATTGCCTGAGTGGGTACTCTGACTAGGCCAGAGTCCACTTCAGAACCCAGGGTCAACCCTACTACACCCTTATTCTGAGTACCACCTCCACCAGTAGCTGAACTAGGGGGAACAGTTGCCTTAGGGGCAGGAGTGGTGGTGGTTTGGTCTTTGGACTTGTTACAATCAGAAGTCCAGTGCCCTTTCTGTTTACAGAATTTGCACCAGGGCTTCTTTTGGCCTTTTCCCTTGTTGGATTGTGACTCCCCACCAGATGCAGATTTTTGGGGCCCTTGTGAAGACTTCTGGTCTTTTGACTTATCCCCACTTTTCTCAGAGCCCTTAGAATCCTGCTTCTTTGTGTCACCCCCTTGGTTCTGGGTTTTCTGCCTCACCCTGGTTCTGACCCACTTGTCTGCCTTCTTTCCCAATTCTTGGGGAGAGGTCAGATCTGAGTCCACCAGGTATTGATGCAACAACTAGTTCTGGCAATTATTAAGGATCTGTTCTCTCATCATTAGATTATACAATCCCTTGAAATCAGTAACCCTACTGCCAACCAGCCAACCCTCCAGAGCCTTGGTTGCACAATCTACAAAGTCAGTCCAGTCCTGAGTCTGTGCCTTCTGGGTGTCTCTGAACTTCAACCTGTACTGCTCAGTGGTTAAGCCAAACCCATCTATCAGTGCACTCTTCAGGACTTCATAGTCATCAGCATCCTCTTCTCTAACAGTGAGGAGCTTGTCTCTACCTTTATCTGAAAAGGAGAGCCACAAGATTGCTGCCCACTGCTTTTGGGGGACCTGTTGTACTCTACAGGCCCTTTCCATAGCAGTTACCCACTTATGGATATCATCCCCACTCTGGTAGGGAGGAACAACCTTGCTCAGGTTCCTATGGTCTGGAATATATTCTCTGCCTCTAGGGACACTGTTGCTGCCACCAGGGGTTCTAACCCCTCTTTTCTAGAAGCTCTCTGGAGCTCCAGGGCTTCCTTATCTAATGCCAACTGCTTGGTTTTGAGGGCAAACCTTGCTTCTTCATACTGCAGCAGTTTGTATATTCTGTCAGAGGAGGTCTCTCTTCTTGAGAAGTAGGAGTTCCTCTGGTAGACAGATTCTCTGCCAGAGTGATAGGAGTGTTCAGATTCCCTAGAAAGGGACCTAGGCGTCTCCTCCACTATGTCAGTTCTCTTAGGGAGAATTCCTCTGTCCTGTTCAGACCCCTTGGGACCTGGCCCTACAACCACAGAGTCTTGGTCATCCTGATGTCCATCATCTGACCCAGACACTGTAATTGACCCACTCACTGATTCAGACCCATTAGCTCCTAGAGCTAATCTAAGATCATCTGCTGTCAGCAGATCTATCAGGTGTAGTGTGGAGGGACTCTGTCCTAGCTTCAGGTGCCTTTCAGCACACATGGCTTTCAAGTCAAAGAAAGTCATGTCCTTATACTGAGGCTGAGTGGATCCACTGGGTCCATCCCTTAAGGACATTCTAGTGTTGTGCAGTGTTGTACTACCTACACTAGTTTGTGGCCTACTGATACTAGCTTGAGCTGTAGAAAGGGTGTGCTATCCCTTGGCACACAGCTCTAAGTTCAGTAGAACTTATTGATACTAAGCTTGACTTTATATGTACCTTGAGTACCTATAGTGGTTTTCAGTTAGTAATTCAAATAGAGATTTTCTGGTAAAACAATAGCAAGCTGGAATCCCACACGCTGCCACCAATGTGAGAAGTTGGCCTGGTATATGCTGTTCACTAGTTAAAGTGGACACCTTGCACCAGTACAATTCGACTCTTATGGTAGGTAGGTTTAAGACAACCTTTATAGAAAGCTATCCTAGTGGTAGCTGTGGAGAGCAGCCTTCAGGCTAAGTCTTGGAGGAATGTAAAGCAGCTTGTTTTACCACACAATCTCTTGAATCACCAAATGAAAAGACACCACACAGGTATATATATCAAATATATATGTATTTATTACTAAACAACTCTCTACTAATCTCTTGTGAGATTAGAAGTCAGGAACATATGCACAAATCAACGTTTCACAATAAATTAAGCACCAATATGGCTGGGGCCATAGGGGCGTACCAGACCATATACTAAAAAGGAGACTTAAGAACAACGACTTGCAAAGGGACAAGGCCTAGGGCCTTCAGAAGTGCTGGGGCCTCTCGAAACCACCCAAGGCAGGTAAGTAAAGGACCCACGGGGGACGCGTGCAGTGAGTGAACACAGGCGCGGATCGCTGTAGACTTCAAATGGGCAAGTCGCGGTTGGAAATTAAGAGTTTAAGGGCACTTCGGGAGTAGATACAAGCAAGTCACTTACAGGGTAAGTAGTTCTAGGGCCAACACCCACAGGAGCACCGTAGTGCTGGAGTTACCTCACCCAGGGAAGCCGGGTGCATAGGTGTCCTTTGGTGTCGGGTCGCGGCGTCGTTTTCAATGGGAGCCAATGAAGACTTACTGCTTGTGAAGCCAGAAGAAGTGTCCGGTGGAATCCAAGCCTGGATTCAGAAGAAGGAAGACCTGAAAGCAGAGGGGACAGTGTTCAAAGTCACTGGGCAGTGACCCGGGGCAAGGAAGATGAATGCCCACCGTCGTCGACAGATTCAGGTCGTTCATGGGTGTCTTGACTCTTCGGCCACGAGGTCCAGGAGGCGTCGAGGACAACCAGGAGCTGGATTCAGCCTGTCCCATAAAGTCTGCAGCTGACTGTGGTGTCGGTGACCCGATGGGAGCCAACAAGCCTTGGTAGCAGCAAGTCTTGTGGAAAGAGCAGAATGTCAATGGTGCAGACCAGCAAGGTCTGGGGAACTCACCCAGCAACGGTAAGTCAGGGCAGGCCTGGAGCAACCAGGGGAGCCCTTTGGTTCTGTAGAAAAGTCTTCAGGGGACCCACAAGCCGGCTGGCAAGGGATCGCAAAGACGCCTTGGGAGGATTCCTTCAACAGGGGCCCACGGTCACTCAGGACGGGGTAGGCCTCTGATCTTCAGAGGGATTCTTGCTAGAGGCTGGGACCATATGTGGTCCAAAGCACAGGTTCGTAGAATGTCGTGAAGGGGTTGCACTTGACAATAGTGCACGGTACTCAGGGACTGCGGTTCCTCGTCACTCGTGGGGTCCACTTGCCTCAGCTTCACTGGAGACTCACGATGGCCTTGGAGAAGTCAGGAAATCCTCATCTTGGGCTACAGGAACCTCGGGCTCCGGTGGGAGCGGCATAGTTTGTGACCATCGTTTCAGTTTTTGGTGCCTGCCAAGCAGGGGAGTCACTCCTTGACTCCAAGGGAGATTCTTCAGTCTTCCAGAGGTAGTGGAACATCGAAGGTCCAGGATTCTTCAGTAGAGCGTCATTCAGGGAGATCTAGTTTGCAAGGCAAGGGTTCCCTACCTTATACTAAAAAGGAAGGGAGGGACTAGCTCTAAGACCCCACCTATGGGAGGGTCAGGGGAGTGGGTGGCTACACCCACTTCCCTTTGTCCAGTTTCATGCCAGAGCAGGGGCAGGTAGCCCCTGAGCCGGTTTGAACTGGTGTATGCACAGAGGAGCCTTCTGCTCCCCCAGTGCAGGACTTCAAACCACTCTAGGAGTGCACCCACCCAGCCCCAATACACTAAACCCTGTCTGGGAGGTGGTCACACCTCCCTGGGACAGGATACCTATTGTTGGGCTTCATCCACTGCGAGTTTCGGTCATCAGCAGGAGGGCAGCCCAGTGTCTGTGACTGGTGGCATCCATTTTGTGATGCCAGGGCTCTTCAGGATTCTACCGTGTTTCCACAGTAGGTACATGTCTATCCCTCTAGAAGGGTGGGATCATACTCCCACACCAGTTACTGGTGTGGGGGTATGATTCCAAGGTGTTTGACACCAAACACGACATGTTTTGATGCAGCCATTCCAAAGTTAGCATTAACCGCGAGGTTATAATGCACTTAAGAGTATATGGTTTGACCGCATTCACAAACAGCCCCAGAGAATGGACTCTGAGAGCTGCAGAGGGGCCCTGCTCAGGCAGAGGCACCCTCTCACATAGAAACTAAGCACCCTGCCCTCAGGATTGATAGGGCCTGCCTTAGGGGTGACTGATAGGTTTAAATGTGTGTGCAGGGGAGATATAGGGAACCTATATCTCAGTGAGGGGTGCTAGCACCTCCTCACCCAGGCTGCAGTAGCAGGCCTGTGGTGTCAGATTTAGTCTGCTTCCCAGGGGTGGCATAATACATGCTTCAGCCCCTGGTAGGCCTGTGAAGTACCTATGCCCTTGGTACCTAAGGTACCATATACTAGGGACTCATAAGGTACAACAGCATCCAATCACTAGTGCACCTAAAGTGCACTCCAAGTCGTTTAGAGAGAACAGAGAGGCTGGGGCCCTGATTGGCAGGGTCCCAGCCAGACTATAGCCAGAAACCAGTGTAAACATCAGAAAAAAAGTGGGGGCAACATAAGAGGCAGATCCTACTCTCCTACACCCCCTATCTTTTTGCTGTGTTTTTGCTGGTTTAGATGCTTTGGGCACTTTGCCACTGCTATTCAGTGCCAAAGTGCAAGTGCTCCCTATTGTAAATTATTGTAATGGATTAGTGACTCCATGTTTGGCCATTTGATTTACTTTGTGAGACCCTAGTACAGTGCACCATGTGTGCCCAGAGCCTCTAAATCAAATGCTGCTGGTGGGCTTGCAGCACTGGTTGTGCCACCCACAGAAGCAGCTTGTAAAATGTGGCTCAGGCCTGCCATTGCAGAGCCTGTGTGCAGTCTGGGACTGCCATGTCGACTTGGCAAGTGCACCCACTTGCCAGTCCCTAAACCTTCCCTTTTCTACATGTTAGCCACCCCTAAGGTAGGCCCAAGGTAACCCTATGGGCAGGGTGCATTGTATGTGAAAGGTAGGACATGCCCTGATGTGTGTGGCATGTCCTGATAGTGAATTACAGCCAATTTTGTTTTTCACTATTGCAAGGCTATCTGTTCCCATAGGCCAGAATGGGCAGTTTGATTATAACATCTTATAAGCATAACTGACCCAGGGAACAAGATAGGAAAATAAAGTTTAGTATGCCTGAACTCAGAATGTTAAAATACATCTTTTAGTGTTGGTGATTTTTACATTCTGTGTTTGAAAAATACCACTTTTAGAACGTAGGTATTTTCTTGCCTAACCATCCAGTATGCCTCTGCTAGGTTTGTGTATTCCATGTCTGGTTTGTGAGTGACAGGGGGCTGGAGAGGGCCTTGGCTCCAGCAGTCTGATGAGTCAGGGCTGGGCTGAATAGAGCCCACATAGAATAGAGAGTAGGGGGAGGAGATTTCCTTTCACTTGCCTGAGCCTTCATAGAATAGAGAGTAGGGGAGGAGTTTTCCTTTCAGCTACCTGGGCCAGGTCTGCTTTCAAAAATGCTGTCTCCACCTCCTGCCAGGAAGCTGCACCAGCGAGGACAGAACTGGTTTTGACTAGGTACAGACACTCTCTGCCTTCAGAGAACAAAGGATTTAGTAGTATAAATATTGGGGCCCAGACCCCAGAACTTTAGATCACGTCTGGGAATCAAGACGAACCTTTGCCAAGGAGAGAAACCAAGGAAGCTGAAGGAGGAGACTGCCCCTGTGCTGTTTGCTGTTTGGGGTTGGCCTGCAGTTGTTACTCATTGCCAAGGAAAGGAGAAAAGGAACTTTGTGTGTACTTTTCCTATCTTGAGGAAGATCTCCAAGGGCTTGAAGCTGAGCTTGCCTCCTGTTCTGAAGTCTCAAGGATACAAAGACTTCACCACCAGCTCCCCTGAATTTCCTTGCTGGGAATTCTACCTGCAGAGAGGTGCCTGCTGTTGTTTTGGGCCCTCTAGAGACTGTGTGTCGCTGGGAGCTGGAAGCGCGATGCAACGAGGAAGAAGTGTGTCGCCGCCGCAGCTGTTGCAGTCGCATCGCCGAAGAAGCGTGTCGCCGCCACAGCAGTTTGCTGTCGCATCACCGAAGAAGCGTGTCGCATCACCGGAGAAGCGTGCCGCCGCCGCAGAGGTCGCATCCCCGGAGAAGGGTGTTCAGGGCCTGTCGCGACTCAAGAAACCATCGAGTTCGCCGCACGACAGGGGGCGTGCATGCATCGCATCCAAGTTATCGCATCGCATCAAAGACGCCATTTTGTCGCATTGCACCGGATCGTCGCATCGCATCGAGGCGCCATCTTGTCGCATCATAACCGGAACACAGTAAGAAACCGACGCATCACCTCCTCTCCGGTAAGGAACCGACGCATCACCTCCCCTGCGCTGCAGTAAGGAACCGACGCATCACCTCCCCCGAAGCAAGGAACCGACGCATCACCTTCCCTGCGACCCTTTTGTTTGTATTGCATTACGCATCCAAGGTACTTTGAGAGTAAAGTGTTGCATTTACCACCTGCATTGAACTAAGCTATTTCTACCATCTGAAAGTCATATTTTGGAATACTGTATTGTGGATTTTTGTCATTTGGTCTTGTGTTAAGTCTAGATAAAGATTACTTATTTTTCTAAACTGGTGTGGTGTCCATTTGTAGTGTTTTCACTGTATTACTGTATGTGTTCACAAATGGTTTACACACTGCCTCTGAGATAAGCCTGCCTGCTCGTGCCAAGCTACCAAGGGGGTGAGCAAGGGTTATTTTAGGAGTGTAGCCCCCTTACCCTGACTAGAAGCAAGGGCCCCTACTTGGTCAAAGGAACCTACCGTTGCCAACTAGAGACCCCCATTTCTAACAACAACATTATTAAAAAATAATGTTGTATTTGATTCTATTTTTGGGTAACCGACATCAGGCGTTGAGAGGAAATACGCCCAATCAAGGCCAGAACACGAGTGAGTGACATCATTATATATTTAAATATTGTCATGTGAGCCCAAGGGGAGGGAGTCACTGTTACTTTAGCATTGCAGGCTCTTAAGTGTGGGCTTTATTGCAGATGTCAGGAGCCCTTTGGTGCCTCAGGGGGTGTGAGCTGCAGGGGTCTGTGAGATTACCCTCCTCTCACGTGACTGACAAAGCTCCCCGCATGTGGGAGAGCCTCTCCTACTATAGTCAGCAAAGGCTGCTGTGTCAAAGGTTGGGCTGAGGGGAGCATTCACTGGAAACACTTTCACAGGTTGTGGGAATGGCCACGGATGGGAGAGAGGGGGATGCAACAGACATCCCCTCCATTGAAAAAAGGAGCCCCGCTGGACCAGGGAGTCTCTCTCTGCAACAACTAGAGAACATAGACAAGCATTTAGGGTCTGAATTCCACTAAATATTCTCAGGAAAGTAATGTCTCATTTGCTAGCTATTTACTGGTATATGTATGAATCTCCTGACAACACGTCGCCGACTTGTGAAAAGCACATGTACAACTTCACTGCGATATTGTTTTACTAAATAGTGTTCATGATGGCGTGACAATCATCTGCTCTAAAACACAGACACAACCCATGCAGCCCTTTGCCACTAAACACGGATACACATTATGGTTTTAATTAACTTTAATAAAGTTTTACTTTCTTACAGATACACGCACATGCACGCAGAGGAAACTCGCACAAACTTCAACAATCATACTACACATGGGTGCACCATTGTTAGCATAAGGACCTACACTCATACACTTAAACGCATTTCCATATCCCAAAAAACTATCAGAGAGAAGAGCATCATTACTTACCCAATTTCCAGAGTTAAACCCACTTACCTAAGCACGACGAACGAAGCACTAAAGTAGCTCTCTTTCGTCAGTTTGTGCCTCAGGAAGGAGAGACGGCCTCCTCCCACTCTGTACTGTACTGCGTCTCTCAGCCAATCCAGATGCTTTCTTCTCCTGTTACAGCAGCGCCTGGATTGGCTGGGGCAGACAAGCTCAATGCTCACTACTGAGCCCGGTGGCTGCGACTATGACTGCTATGAGTCACCCCCTGCTCCAGTAATATGTGCAGGTGGAGAGATACTCAGAGCCGTCTCTTGTGCACATGCCAGGCTAGCCGGAGAGAGGCAGCTGTCCAACCCAACATGCGCACTTGGGTCACAACTCTGGTGACTGTGTCAGGCTGTCACTAATATTGTAAGCAACACTCCCTCAGGCTCACACTGGCTTCCCAGGAGTCAGGTCTCGGACTCAGGGATACTGTAACCGGCAGTGGCAGAATCACTCAGTTAACTCACATTTAATTTAGGGGCCAGGGGGGCCAAACTTTCTGTGGGGCAATGCCCCAAGACCCTAGTGGTGGCACCACCCCTGTCTGGAACTTTGGAACATCATGCTATTCTCAAACAGTATGGTGGTCTTACCAAGTGAACATGTCATGCTGACATGATTGTGGATCCATTAGCAGAACTACCTTCTACAGTCTCTGTCATCCTTCAATTACAATAAATATTGTCTATGCTTTTAGCCATCTCCTAGGACGTGTTGTATAAGACGCAATTACAGAGAAATTGGCATGCTGCTTAGCATACAAAGCCTTTCACCTAAATAAACCTTTGTATCTTAAATAGTCACTATTACTAGAATCCCCAAAAGTCAAAACCTCCCAAGATGCATCAGTCATTCACACGTGTTGCAACTGGCCAATGGAACTCCCAACCCATTTTGAAATCTGTTAAAATATCTATATACTAGCTAATGTCCTTTGTTTCTCTATGGCTAATTGCAATCTTGCTGTTCTCTGTAAAGGATGCAAATATCACTTGTTACAGATGTGCTACATAAAACCCATAAATAGATAGATAGATAAATAGATAAATAAAATACGCATAATCGTATTCGTTTTGACGTAGATTTGCGTTAATTTGCTTAGTATTAAGATTGTGTATTCATGCACCCACCATAGTACTGGTCTGGCAATCAATCTACCAATGCATACAATGCCCAGGGATCTGTTTGTGATTTTATGAGGTTGAGGCTTGGCTGATTTACTATACATAGCTACTGACAGTTAGAGACGTGACACACTACAGCCTGCTGATGTGGTTACACAGGGTAAGAGACAATGCTGCACATTCTGTTTAGTAAGTTAATAAAGTTGGGAAGACGATTATGATAATTATTACTGAGGTGGGCAAGAATTGTTAATGTTTCTTGAATTTCCCGTGGATGACAGAAAATAATTGTTTTCTTCTTATGGAAAAATAAAATGTAGGTGGAAAGTTAAAACCAGTGTATAAATGTTTGTGTTTTGTTATGTTTTAAAGTTATTAATGTCATGCAAACCTTAACTCCGAAACTGAAACTCAAACTTTGTGAGTCCATTTGAATGATGGACAGGCTAGATTCTGGAAACACTTAGGCACACCAACATCACATTGTGCTTGCGAAGTCACAGGAGCACAACAAGATTGCTTGGAGGCAACAATGACCTTCAGAAATAGTATGGCAATTTTTTTCATGCCACAGTGAAAGCCCACTGACCTTGTGCACTTTGTCAAACATGGCACATAGAGAATATAAGCAGCAATAGTTTAGCTTTTCACAGAACCGTACTCCTGAGTGGCAGCACAAGTCAGGAACCATATTGTATCTAGCCAAAGATGACACAAAGCTAATTTGCACAAATGACATAATCATGTACATAAGTCTCCACAGTATCTAGCATGACTTCACTGTGTCCCAAAAAATTGTGTCATTTCCTTCTTCACAAATTCACTCATAGGAAAGCTGAAGCCAGGTAAGTGGTACAGGGTAGAAGCCCTTGACAGGGCAAAGGCACAGTCAGGCATTCAGAGTAACTAACACTAGTACTGTACTTTCTGTATTCAAGAATGTAATGCCAATGGAAGTGTAAGTCAGCACATTGTTCTTCCAATTTGAAAGGGATCTGTATCATGATCAACCCTCCAATTTAAGTGAACGGGCACCTGGGAGCGCAGCCGACAACTGCTGGTACTGATCCAAAACCTGTAGGAAGGTGCTGTCCTTGCAACTCAATCGTTTTTTTCTCAAGACAGCAGTGTGCACTGTGAAGATTATTTCTTAAAGTCAACAAACCGGCCCTTATCACACAACCACAAGATTAACCAACAAAATGAGGTTGGTGCGAAGAGCTCCCGTCAAACCCATTGTGGGATCAGATAGCTGGGAGGCTGGAGGAAAGACTGCATCTTTGTTGCATGTTTTTGGTGGATCTGCTCCTCTGCCAGAAGGTCAAGCATCTCTCTGCTCCAAGGGCAGCCTGCAGCGTAATAGGTGCATCGAGGATGGCAGTCCTCTGCACTTAATGGAAGTGTTGGTGTTGAGCAAGACTTGGAATGGATCCAACTGTTGGGGGTGAAGCACTGGCTTTCACAGGTGAATCTTCACATGAATACAGACATCTAGCTGCACACCATGACAGGCTTTGATTGGGCTAGTGAGCAACACAGCTTGTATCTGAGAAAATAAGTTGTTGAGATAGTAAATCATTTGTTAACAATATTTTGAAGTGTTTTTGCCCACATTGCAAGCTTGATAGTCCGCATAGGGATGTTGCTGTGTTATGGCGGGAAAAAAAGCAGTGACGGGTGCTGCAGACACGAAGTGGGGGGGCAACGCAGGGGCAGCGAGGGGGAAAACAATTAAAAAAAGAAGAGAAAAATGTAGACTTACCTGCCTGCTGCCAGCCGCCGCCTCTACAATCCTCTTCTCCTGCTCCTCGCCTCCATGCTCTTCTGTTCCAGGAACTGCAAGCTGCAGTTCCCATGAGCACAGACTCCCCTACAGCGAATCCCAGCGCTTCTAGAAAAGCGCTGGGATTGGCCTGAGCGGGCTTGTTTTCTGCTCCAAAGGGAACTGGCAGCCTGCGCCTGCTGTTCTCGCCACCCGGCAATGCAGCTCGGGTTGGGGAGATATCAGTGCGCATGTCGGTTTGGCCGTCCTGAGACGGCCAGCCAAACCAACATGCGCACTGACAGCAGTGCCCAGTGCCCACCACTCCTGCTGCTGATGACCTCGCCCCCAGCACTGGGATGACGGCTGCGGTATTCTAACCGGATCCTACAGGTAAAACAAAATGATAATAAGGCAGTTTTAATAATTGCTTCATTGTCATTTAATTTTACGTTTTCACCTGCTGCTTCCAGCAGTGGGGCAACGCTCCTCCGCCATAACAGAGGAGCCACCACTGGAAAATAGGTTGAATACCAGTGGTTGCCTACGGCACGACTCAGAGCATCTTGATTAACATTTGTAATATCATAAAAGAAATGAGCCAGACTGGATGATGAAATTAACCTATGAGCAACCATTTTGGCCCGTTTGTCTGAATATCTGTGATACCAGAATCACGGCCAAAATATTGTTTTAGTCTCTGGTGGTTGCTCCTGAAGTGCGGCATGATTTTGAAGGGAAGGCAAATGTGTTACAGAGGTTTCAGATACATACATGGTTTCATAAGATTTGGAAGACAATACAGCATTTTAGCAGCATGTTACCTTTGTACAATTAATATTGAGTAGATTGTTGGGTGGCATATTTATCTATTGCGACCTTCTATGGAATCTGAAGAGCATCAATCAATCCACTCACGGTGAATCCAGTATTAATAGCAGTTCCTGCAGTCGAGACAAAACCCCTTTGTAGCCACAGAACACTAATATCATATGTGACTCCAAAGACATATTTTGAAAAAGTAAAGTTGACAAAATTTTCCAGAGTAGCTTATTATAAGTAAGAGTTACTAATTCAGCAACCTCAGTGGACTGCCCTTATGGAAAACTTTGACTCAACTACTTCATATAAAGTGCAAACAGCATACCTTGAGACTAGCTTTCCTTCCTTATTTCTAAGGCAAAAAAAAACAGTATAAGATATAACATCATATTCTTGTAGCTGTGCATTAGTAAGATCTACGTAGTATTTAGCCAGGTTAGCAGTGGTGAGGAGACAGTTGTGTGGTTATTCATCTATGAACTTATGGGAAAAGAAGGCTGGTGTCAGCATTGGGCATCTTATCAAATCAATGTGGGAGGTACAAAGCAACATATCTTGGCAAACTGAACATAGAAAGGTTTTGTGCAGTCCAGCAAACTTGAGAGGTGACCCTAGAATAATATTTCCAGACACTTCAACAAGATTAGCAGCAGCCACTACAGCATGCAGGCATTGAGGCTGCCCTACCACCACAGCTTTAAAAAAGCTGAGCAACAATAAGCTATTGGTTTCATGATCTTGAGTTAACACTCCAAAGGAAAGCCTTTCCTCTTGTGACATGTTTGGTGCAATCAGGCAAACCCAAGGCAAAGGCAGAATACAAAAGATTGTTCAGGGAAACAAAGGCGTGTTCTACTTCCATGACACATGGCAAAGGTGAAGGAGTATCCTTTTTTACATAATCTTGCAAGGATGCATAACTGTAAAAAGTGACTGGATGAGGTAACTTACAGATTGGCTTGGACGTTGACAGTAAAGCTGCCTTTCTCCTGGACAGATACTTTAACCTCGATATCGAACAGGAAGTAAACAAAGCAGTATTTTTTCTCTAGCAGCCTTGTGACCATGTTTTGCTAACTAATTGATCAGATGGAGGGAGTCATGTTTGCCCTGGTCCACAGAATCAGACACTACCAACAAACATCCAGCATATTGAATCAGAGTAAAAACTCATGAAAAGACCAGGGTGTCTAAATCCAAATCCATGTCGAGTTGTCAAATGAGAATGCAAAAAAAAAAATGGCCCTCAGGGTGTATAGGAATAGAGAGAAAAAGTAGAGCATAAATCAGCAGCAGTAAACCTGGTGCCTGTGAGGGGGAATGCATGAGAGAATAACAGCTGGATTTGGTACAACAGGAAAACGGGGCAACACAACAGCATTAAGGCATGCAAATCTTGCTCAAAAAGATACGGGGGCATATTAGCAAGACCGGCGATAAAATTATCGCCGTTTTAGCGGCAGGAAACTGGCGCTAAAACGGCGATAATGGGCTTGCTAATATGCGTTATAGAATTCCAATAGAAGCCCAGGTTAGATGTGCAGGACATCTAACCTGGGCTTCTATTGGAATTCTATAACGCATATTATCAAGCCCATTATCGTCGTTTTAGCGGCAGTTTCCTGCCGCTAAAACGGCGATAATTTTATCGCCGGTCTTGCTAATATGCCCCACGTTTCTTTACCAGGCGTTTTGATGGATAAAAGAGGAGTATTACAGGTGCTAACAATGGGGATAAAATCCTTTCGGGCATATTAGCAAGACCGGCGATAAAGTTATCGCCGTTTAGCGGCAGGAAACTGCCGCTAAAACGGCGATAATGGGCTTGCTAATATGCGTTATAGAATTCCAATAGAAGCCCAGGTTAGATGTGCAGGACATCTAACCTGGGCTTCTATTGGAATTCCATAACGCATATTAGCAAGTCCATTATCGCCGTTTTAGCGGCAGTTTCCTGCCGCTAAAACGGCGATAATTTTAACGTGGATCTTGCTAATATGCCCCTTTGTTTTTAAAGGAGCAGCAATTACTGGGAAGACGAAGAGTGTACTGAGGTTGGCATTGGAAATTCTTCATTGGGGTTTATCAAATCTTAACAGGTTCACCAGTTAAAATATAATCTACATCACTGGAATGCTCAGATCATAGTGATGAAAGAACTTACCCTAACGCATCAGCCATAGATTGCTAATACACATTGACAATGACGTCGGCAGCATTGGAGGAACATTTGTTTTAATTTCACACAACGAAAACAGCATTTTCTTTTTTCAACTGGAACGTCTAAGAAAACACCTAAGCTAGTTCACTACACAGAATACAGCAGTTTGCATAAAAAGTCCCTCCCCAGCAGAATCGCCGGGGAGGTAAGACCCAAAATAAAGACATGTTGGTCTGCAGTCGTACCAAAGGTAATAAACAGGATTAGCACCAGGATGAGGACCACATGTATTTGAAATTTCAACTGCATCAATTATTCTGCCCAAAAGAATAAAGAGTAGAACTTGGAGGTGTTCAGGGCTAATTGACTAGCACTAAAATCAGTAAGGTATGATATCAGTTTTCAATTGATGCCACATCGTACATACAGCCCTTTCTGGTCTACAGGGATTAAAGAGTGTCAGGGTAAACAACCATTACAACTAATCTTTTACCCCGCATTCCATCACCCCACATACCATGACAACGCAAATACCATTACTCCGCAATGCCATTTCAACGCATGGCATTACATTTTATATGCTTTTACCACACATGCTTTTACAACGAAATTCGTTGTAAATGCATGAATGGTAAAAGCATATGTTTTTTATATGTAAGTATAAGGTAAGTATAGGGTTTGGGGTGTAGGGGTATATGTTATGGGGGTTCAGGGGTAATTTTTGGGTTAAGTGTATGTTTGGGTTTTGGGGTGCTGGGGTATTTTTAGGGTTTAGGGTGTGTTTAGGTTTTGGGGTGCTGGGGTATTTTTAGGGTTTAGGGTGGGTTTAGGTTTTGGGGTACTGGGGTATTTTTAGGGTTCAGGGTGGGTTTAGGTTTTGGGGTGCTGGGGTATTTTTGGGGTTCAGGGTGCGTTTAGGTTTTGGGGTGCTGGGGTATTTTTAGGGGTCAGGGTGGGATAGAGTTTTGGGGTGTAGGGGGTATTTTTAGGGTTCAGGGTGCATTTAGGTTTTGGGGTGCTGGGGTATTTTTGGGGTTCAGGGTGCGTTTAGGTTTTGGGGTGTTTGGGTATTTTTAGGGGTCAGGGTGGGTTAGGGTTTTGGGGTGCAGGGGGTCTTTTTAGGGTTAATTTTTGGTTTAGGTTTTGGGGTGCTGGGGTATTTTTAGGGGTCAGGGTGGGTTAGGGTTTTGGGGTGTAGGGGGTAATTTTAGGGTTCAGGGTGGGTTTAGGTTTTGGGGTGCTGGGGTATTTTTGGGGTTCAGGGTGCGTTTAGGTTTTGGGGTGCTGGAGTAATTTTAGGGGTCATGGTGGGATAGGGTTTTGGGGTGTAGGGGGTATTTTTAGGGTTCAGGGTGGTATTAGGTTTTGGGGTAGTGGGGTATTTTTAGGGGTCAGGGTGGGTTAGGGTTTTGGGGTGTAGGGGGTAATTTTAGGGTTCATGGTGCGTTTAGGTTTTGGGGTATGGGGGTATTTTTAGGGGTCAGGGTGGGTTAGGGTTTTGGGGTGTAGGGGGTAATTTTAGGGTTCAGGGTGGGTTTTGGTTTTGGGGTGCTGGGGTATTTTAGTGGTTCAGGGTGCGTTTAGGTTTTGGGGTGCAGGGGTAATTTTAGGGGTCAGGGTGGGATAGGGTTTTGGAGTGTAGGGGGTATTTTTAGGGTTCAGGGCGGGATTAGGTTTTGGGGTGCAGGGGTATTTTTAGGGTGGATTTAGGGTTTTATATATATATATATATATATATATATTATCTACTGGCGGTCGCCAGTAGATAGTTATAGTTACAACCTATTATCCATAGGATATCCGCGACATTCTATTTGAAATAACTCTCTTGCCGATTGACGTATCTTCGCAAAATTTTCAAACTTTGTGGGGCGCTCCGGTCCGCTCCTACCCTGAAAGTCTCGGGGGATTCGTCAGCGGGGGCCGAGAAAAAGGGGGGTCCCAAAACGTGTTTTCCCCATGCAATTTTCCATAGGAAACTTTAGACACGGCTACAGCCCGAACTGCTGAACGGAATTACACCAAATTTGGCAAAGAGGTAGTTCTTGGTTCAGAAAGAACCCTTTTTGTTAAATGGTGTAAATCCGTTCAGTAGTTGCTGAGAAAATCAAAAGTAAAAGTACATATATATCTATGGGCACGGAGGATTCGCGCACCCTGAGCGCACCCTGCGCGCACCGTCCCGATCACGAGCTGCATGTTAATTGGCTGTCAGCTGGCTGTCAACATTCCGATTCAGGAAATGTTGGCAGCCATTTTATCCCTCGGTAGAACCGAGGGACAGAAACAAGTGCGCAAAGCGCACAAAGGGAGCAGGGTAGAAACACCCTGACCCCTAGGTTTGCTCAGGGGTCCCACAAGGACCCCTGGGCAAAAAAAAATTTTTTTTTTAAAAAATCGGCAGGATGCGCTCAGGGTGCGCGAATCCTGCCGAAGAAAATCGAAGCGCGGTCTCCCGCGCTTCGATTGTATTTTGCCCCCGGGTGGCCCAAGTCCCGGGGGCATGGTGGGGGGTTTAATTTTATGTGTGGGGGGCCTCAAGGGCCCCCAAGCCCGGGGACCGCCACCCCCAGGGCTTTCTTTTAAAAATGGTGCGGGAGGGCTCTGAGCCCTCACGCAGCCCCGGGACCACCACCTCCCCGGGGCTTTTTTAAAAATTCAACAACCTGTGTGGGGGGCTCCAGCCCCCACACGCCCGGAGACCGCCACCTCCCCGGGGCACTAACAAATTAAAATGGGGGTCCGTTTTGGACCCCGAAGCCCCGGGGACCACCACCTCCCCGGGGCTGTGCTGATGTAGGGAGGGGGCCGCGCGGCCCCCTCCTGGAGCCCTTGATGGCCCTGGGGACCGCCACCCCCAGGGCCGGCTCCTGCAGTGTCCCGGGGTGCCTACCCCCGGGACACTGCTGTTTGCAATGACAGGACGGGAGCCTCGCGGCTCCCGTCCTGTCATTGCAAACTGCTTTGGATATTGGAAGAGAGAGCAGGAAACCTGCTCTCTCTTCCAATATCCAAAGCTGATTGCTTTCCACATGGGGAGCTGCATCTTAGCAGCTCCCCATGTGTAAAGCTAATGCCGGCTCCCGTAGAACACGGGGAGCCGGCGGGACTGTGGGGGGATTGGGGACCCCCCCACAGTCCCCAATGGAGAGGGCCAGCCCCGGGGGATGGGGTCCCCGGGGCAAGTAGTGGCCCAGGAGGGGGGCCACATGGCCCCCCTCCCCAAAAAAAAAAATAAAAAAAAAATGGAAAGGCCGGCCCGGGGGATGGGGTCCCCGGGGCCTTAAATGGCCTGAGGAGGGGGACCACGCAGCCCCCTCCCAAGAAAATAAAAAAAGGCCATGCCCCGGGGATGGGGTCCCGGGGCCAATACAGGCCCAGGGAAGGGGGGCCACGCGGCCCCCTTCCCGTTTTTTTTAAATAAAATTAAATTAAAAAAAAGGGGTAAGGCCCTGGGGGATGGGGTCCCCAGGGCCCAAAAACAGTTAAAAGGAAGGGGGGCCACACAGCCCCCCTTCAGGGGACAAAATTTTATTTTTATTTTTTTAAACGATCGGGCCCGCAGGCCCCGCCCCCTTCCTTCACCACTCTGCAAACGCGCCCTGGCGCGTTTGCAGAGGGAACGAATTCCCCTTGAATACTGGGGGTCCCTGGGGGCCAACTAGCCCACCAGGAACCTCCAATATGCGCCAGGGGGCTGCGTTGCAGAGACGTGTAGAGAGGCCACACCCCTTTTACACCTCTCTGCAACGCAGCTCTGTGGCGCTTTTGGAGGTATATGGTGGGCTAGTTGGACTCCGGGGACCCTCAGGATTCAAGGGGACTTAATCCCCAACTCAAAACGCGCCACGGGGCGCGTTTGCACAGTGGTGAAGGGAGGGCGGGGCTTCAGGTGACATGTGTGCAAACAGGCCCCGTGGCGCGTTTTAAGATGGGGAATTAAATCCCCTTCAATCCTGAGGGTCCCTGGGGGCCAACTAGCCCAACAGGTACATCCAGAAAGCGCCACAGAGCTGCGTTGCAGAGAGGTGTAAAAGGGGTGTGGCCTCTCTACACGTCTCTGCAACGCAGCCCCTGGCGCATATTGGAGGTTCCTGGTGGGCTAGTTGGCCCCTAGGGACCCTCAGGATTCAAGGGGACTTAATCCCCCAACTTAAAACGCGCCACTGGGCGCGTTTGCACAGATGTCACCTCAGGCCCCGCCCCTCCCTTCACCATTGTGCAAATATTCTTCTAAAATCATCCGAAATACGAATTCCGATTTACTCACCTGTTATCAGGAGAGACCTCAGTGCTGCATCTTTCAGCCCAGTACTGGTCCTGAAAAGTAATTTTAACCGTACTTACCGGTAACTTGAATTTCCTTCATAGGCTAACATTGACTGGTTTCACTTGGAAATTCTTCTAAGTGTGGAGTTTTGGAACTTTAAAATATTCCTCTAAAATCAGCCGAAATACGAATTCCGATTTACTCACCTGTTATCAGGAGAGACCTCAGTGCTGCATCTTTAAGCCCAGTACTGGTCCTGAAAAGTAATTTTAACCGTACTTACCGGTAACTTGAATTTCCTTCATAGGCTAACATTGACTGGTTTCACTTGGAAATTCTTCTAAGTGTGGAGTTTTGGAACTTTAAAATATTCCTCTAAAATCAGCCGAAATACGAATTCCGATTTACTCACCTGTTATCAGGAGAGACCTCAGTGCTGCATCTTTCAGCCCAGTACTGATCCTCAAAAGTAATTTTAACCGTACTTACCAGTAACTTGAATTTCCTTCCATAGGATATCATTGCCTGCTTTTTGCTGAAAAAGTTTCTAAGTGTTGATTTTTGAAACATACAAATATTCCTCTAAAATCAGCCGAAATACGAATTCCGATTTACTCACCTGTTATAAGGAGAGACCTCAGTGCTGTATCTTTCAGCCCAGTACTGGTCCTGAAAAGTAATTTTAACCGTACTTACCAGTAACTTGAATTTCCTTCCATAGGCTAACATTGACTGGTTTCACTTGGAAATTCTTCTAAGTGTGGAGTTTTGGAACTTTAAAATATTCCTCTAAAATCAGCCGAAATACGAATTTTGATTTATTCACCTGTTATCAGGAGAGACCTCAGTGCTGCATCTTTCAGCCCAGTACTAATCCTGAAAAGTAATTTTAACCGTACTTACCAGTAACTTGAATTTCCTTCATAGGCTAACATTGACTGGTTTCACTTGGAAATTCTTCTAAGTGTTGATTTTTGAAACATACAAATATTCCTCTAAAATCAGCCGAAATACGAATTCCGATTTACTCACCTGTTATAAGGAGAGACCTCAGTGCTGTATCTTTCAGCCCAGTACTGGTCCTGAAAAGTAATTTTAACCGTACTTACCAGTAACTTGAATTTCCTTCCATAGGCTAACATTGACTGGTTTCACTTGGAAATTCTTCTAAGTGTGGAGTTTTGGAACTTTAAAATATTCCTCTAAAATCAGCCGAAATACCAATTCCGATTTACTCACCTGTTATCAGGAGAGACCTCAGTGCTGCATCTTTCAGCCCAGTACTGATCCTCAAAAGTAATTTTAACCGTACTTACCAGTAACTTGAATTTCCTTCCATAGGATATCATTGCCTGCTTTTTGCTGAAAACGTTTCTAAGTGTTGATTTTTGAAACATACAAATATTCCTCTAAAATCAGCCGAAATACGAATTCTGATTTACTCACCTGTTATCAGGAGAGACCTCAGTGCTGCATCTTTCAGCCCAGTACTGGTCCTGAAAAGTAATTTTAACCGTACTTACCGGTAACTTGAATTACCTTCATAGGCTAACATTGACTGGTTTCACTTGGAAATTCTTCTAAGTGTGGAGTTTTTGAACTTTATAATATTCCTCTAAAATCAACCAAAGTACGAATACCAATTTACTCACCTGTTATCAGGAGAGAACCCAGTGCTGCATCTTTTAGCCCAGCACTGACCCTGAAAAGTAATTTTAACCGTACTTACCAGTAACTTATATTTTCTTCCATAGGAATCCATTGTCTGGTTTTCAGCAAAAAAGTTTCAAAGTGTTGATTTTTACAAACTACAAATATTCCTTAAAAATCACCTGTATGACTTAAACGCATTCTTTCAACTGTTTACAGGAGATGCACCAGTGCTGGATCCAGGATCCAACACTGAGTAAGAAAAAGTAACGATAACAGTTTTTACCTGCTAAGTGAATTTCCTTCCATAGGATAACATTGGTGATTCTATGAGAAAAAGTTTCTAAGTGTCAACTTTTAAAATACAATAATATTCCTTAAAAATCACGACTGTAACCAAAACGCTTTTACTCAACTGTTTACAGGAGATGTACCAGGACTGAATCTAGGATCCAGTCCTGTGGTTAGAAAAGTAATCCATAAAGTAACTAATTGCATTTAACTAGAAATTCACATTGAGCTGAATGTTGCATTGTGTTTGAAAATGTGTTGCCCATTGCAACAACTGTAACTACTGTACTTAAAAGTCTATTGCCTATGTGCAAAGTATTTAAACTAAAGTAATTCATTCTGAGAAAGTATTTTTTATAATGTAATGTATAATGTAATTACAATGTAATTTAAAAAATAAAATATGTAAAAAAAATTGTTTCTAAAAATGTAGTAAATCAGTATGAAAAAAATTAATATAACAATTAATACATTTAAAAATTGTCATTTACAAAACCTTTGAAATTCACTGAAAAAACCGTAGGTATCAGGCACGTTATAGTTAGAAATTAGCATTTAAAAAACCTTTGAAATTCACTGAAAAAACCATAGGTTTCAGACACGTTATAGTTACAAATTAGCATTTAAAAAACCTTTGAAATTCACTGAAAAAACCATAGGTTTCAGACACGTTATAGTTACAAATTAGCATTTAAAAAACCTTTGAAATTCACTGAAAAAACCATAGGTTTTAGGGACAGTTATAGTTACTTGGACATTGCACTCGTACAAAACCCGTGAAATTCCCCCGTTATAGTTAGTTCAGCTAACTATAACTCGCGCCCCGCAATGCACTGCTGATGACGTCACATATTACATCACTCATGACATGGTCAGTGACATCACTGATGACATCACTGATGACATCTCAAATGACATCACTGATGACATCATCCACGTGATAATCTGATGCACCTCCTCACACCCTAATATAATCTTTGATACACCCACTCTAAATTACAGACTGCCATTCGCAAAACCATAGACACTCCAACACCAATAACTACATACCCACTCACTGATTCTTAGGTCTACACACACACATCCACTCACTCACCCGTAGAGTCACTCATACTTACGGTCACTCAGTACAGGACTATCATATGCACTCTTACTCCTATATAGACACTCAAACAACGCCACTCATCCATAGAGATACTCAGACACCTAGTCAGTCATGCAAATAATTAAACACACTGCCACTTACTCACCTATACAGTTATACACACACCAGCTCACTTACTCATACAAATAGTAGCACATTGTTACGCTCTTATACAATCACTGATACAAGCACACACTCATCCATACAGCCACTATCACAATCACTCACTCTTGCTTATAGCTATTTATATACTCCAACACACATATATACTGCCTTTCACATATGTAGTTACTCACACATGTACCACTGGGACATACATTCACTCACTAACACACTCTTACACACACTTACCCACCCATACAGTCTATCACAGATGCACTCTTGAAACCATCCACCCAGTGAATCACCCACTCACACATCTATGCACAGAGTTGCACACACCCCTCCCACACAAACACTCAGGCACCCATACAGATACTCAGACAAGCATTCAATAACTCATATAGACACTCATTTAGCTATTCACAAACACATGCAGCCACTTACACAGCAACAGACAGACGGATGCAGACATTCACCCAGATTAGTCACTAACCCATGCATTCAGTAAGATACGTTAAATCACTTACTTATAGAGTCAGTCACGCACCTACTAAATCATCCATACCGACACTTACACACCCACTCATTCTTCAATACGTCTTTTCCTATATATATTAAAAATATTTAAACTTTACAGAAACACACAGTCACTGGATGATGTCATCAGTGATGTCATTTGAGATGTCATCAGTGATGTCATCAGTGATGTCACTGACCATGTCATGAGTGATGTAATATGTGACGTCATCAGCAGTGCATTGCGGGGCGCGAGTTATAGTTAGCTGAACTAACTATAACGGGGGAATTTCACGGGTTTTGTACGAGTGCAATGTCCAAGTAACTATAACTGTCCCTAAAACCTATGGTTTTTTCAGTGAATATATATATATATATATATAATACATATATATATATATATTTTTTAATAATTATAAATATATATATATATATATATATATATATATATATATATATATATATATATATATATATATATATATATAAAGGTAAAACACTTTTACACAGTTTATGCCTTCACCACGCATGCATTTGCGTTGTAAAGGCATGCGTGGTAAAGTCATATGCGGAGTGAAAGTTTGCGGGGTAATGGTATTGAGTAGTAATTGCATTTGCGTTGTGAAAAATGCGTGGTGATGGTATGCGGGGTGATTGTATGCGGGATAACGACATATATTCAGTGTCAGGAGCATTAGGCTCCCCCCAGGCTGTCCTTAAATGGTGTGCACCTGCTCGCAGGAGGAAGAGGAGGAAGACATTTGGGGGCTTATTTACAAGCCCCTTGCGCCACCCGTACGTCACTTTTGCCATGTTAAAAATGACGCAAAAGTGGCGCAAGAGGCTTGCTTATTTACAAGCCTCTTGCGCCACTTTTGCGTTTTTGCATAACTCATGGGAGCCCTGTGATTTTTATGGACAATCACATCTTCAATGTTACAGCTGATTACAATTGAAATAGGAGATGTTACCAAGCAGAATATAGCTCTCCCCTTCCCTGCCTCTCACTCTTACCTGCCCTTCATGCCCCTTATTTCCTATGCCACACCTTTTGACAATGTGTTGAAAAGATTGCATTGGTAAAGACATTCATTTTGGTTCATTGCTTTCTTTCTTTCCTTTTGAGCCACTACACAGTGGTGAGCCATAGAACCCAATTCAGACAAAAAGCTTATTTTTCAAATGCACGCAGATAATTCTCAACTGTTCCTGCACTTTCTGTAACAACCCTTTCACAAAAGCTTCCCCTACTGATGCTTGAATAATTTCATAAGTCTTTAGAATGCCAGATTGATGGCGAAATATATCCTTCAATTGATATAGGAAATCATCGGGAGATTTACCCTTTTTTTGTTCACGATTATCAAGGGGGATCCAATCTGTTTTTGTGCGGCATACTGTAATAGCATTCAACAAAGCATCTCTAGCATTTACCAATGTACCAGTGTCTCTGGGTGTTTGCTGCGGCCATTCCTATAGCCCACTGGTCTTAACCAAAAGGCCCCTATTTTTCCAGGCATAATAACACACAAGAGTTGATTTACATCAGCCAAACAAGGATTATAAAATTCAAAGACAGGTTGGAAGCCTTTTCTGAATTTCTATGACTCTCTCCGATTTTGAGAAAATGTCAAGTGATATTCAGCAGGTCAGATGGGGACCAAGGAAATTGTATTGTAACTCTACTTCCCTCTTCTTTACTGTTTTAAAGGCAGAACTGCAAATAGAATGATAGATGAAAGGGCACTGAAACAATAGCTGGGGTCAGGGTTCATCTACTGGGTTGGGGAACATGTTCAGGTACTCAAGCCATACGTTCAGCAGTGGGTCACAGACTATCCCCGGCAATAGACTGACTACATGCCTGAATGCTGGAGCATTTATCTTTGCATGGTAAGGCACTAACCAGGACCATAATAAAAGTGGCAGTTGGGGTATTATTGTGTCGGCTTCTTGTCTAGTTTTCAGGCATGCTGCATTACCTCCAGTCCCACCACCACTTACGGCACTGCTGCTCACTGTGCTTAGCTTGATCAATGAACTTACTTGCTACCTGTGCTGCTGTACTGCCCCTGATAAAACCCCATAGGCAAGCCCATCAGCTGGCCTAGCGCCAGTTGAATGATGAAATATAGTTGACAAAAATATTGTGGTACAAAAATATTGTGGTAATAACATTTACCGCAAAAATATCGACTTTGCATACTTGGAGGAAGGTAAATTTACACATGCACATTTACACATGCACATTTACTCTTAAACGTTGCAGTAAATTTGCTACGTTTACAAATATGAGTGAACATTTACTACAATGTGTAGACGTACATGTTTTCAGCTCCTAAATGCAAACGGGTGGAGCATGGAGCAAAATTTATGAGTGTAAAGTTATATCTAGTAACTTTTTACATGAAAGTAGAGATCTCCACAGTTGGGGAAATCCCTCTGATAAAGTATAGGAAAATAAAGGGAAAAAATAATTTTCTGAGAAATATTAACTTAAAATACGTTTATATATTTATTTTAAATGTAGAACAATATAAAAAGTGCTACAACAATATTAACTTCATTTAGAAATAAATATTTAATTGTTTGAAGTATATTAAATTCAATTAAAATTGTTTTATTTAAGGTTTATTCAAAATAAACCCATCTAAAGTAAAATATTTATATTTATTTATAATGTAATAAAAATTGCTAAAACATATGTATAGAATTAATTTTAATTAATATATTTTTGTTAAGAAAATAAAGTTACAATTATCTTTAAAGTATATTATTTTGAGTCCCTGCCACCATTATTTTCTATGGGAGGGCGTTGCAGTACATTTGAGTGGCCATGTGTAGTGTTAGATTTATGCTAGGTCGGACAACTGTTTTTGGTATTTTCTGACATATGTAACTTTAGAAGAGCAGCTTGTGAATAGGAAGTGGCTTACTCTTTTGTGGGTGGATTCATGTCACTTGCTAAACCATTCAGAAGCTCTCTCTTAACCCCTCCTTACTCCTTCCTAAACCCCTCCTATTTTGTTGTAATTAGTCCTCATTTTCCAGCCACTTCCCCTGTACCTCCCACATCTACATCTACAATGTAGGCATACATGTGTAGAGATCTCTGCAGTTGGGCAGGGATCTCTGAAAATTAAAAATAGTAGAGGTTGAGGCATAGACCTGCCACCTTAGGGCAAAAACAAAGCAAACCCAAGGAGATGTTGGACAGAATGATGAAACTTTTCAGACACTCACCCCCAGTCACAGATCTGAGTTGAATCTATCATCGTTCTTTAGCTCACTTCGCCACCCCAGTTCAGACCCAGCCATATGCAAATCAGTCTTGACCCTGTTCCTCATGGGAACAATCCAGCCTGAACTGCCAAGCCAGGTATTCCGTGGACTGGAAACAAGCATCCTGGGCCCGGTTTCAGGGTAACACCCATCATCAGCAAGGCTAGCTTGGCTCAAGTGGCAAAGACTGATTTGCATATGGCTGTCTAACATCTCCTTGTGTTTGCTTTATTATCCCCTTGCTTACTCAACCATTTCCTCTCATCTTCCACCCAGAATATTTTTTTAAAAATCAGAGTACTAAAAAGTACCTAGGGTTCAATTAATAACTATGAAACAAACTCCGATTTCAACATTAGAAACTCTGCCCAAGTCTCCCATGAAGATGTATTTGTCCTATGTTTGGCACCTGCATCCTTCAAATGAGGCCAGGTCCTGCTATGGCCACTGTTCCACCATCAAGTAATTGTGAATTCCAACCATTGCATCAAGATCATTCAAAGGAAACTCCATCTCATATTTAAGTTGAGTCTGAAAAGTTTTTACTGTTAAAATAAAACATTAGTCTGTGAATTACTGAGTGCATCAACAAGGGGATGCACCTAACAGGTAAATGAACACAAGCTCCCTGATCAAAGGCAAGAAGCAAATGTATACTGTTCTCCAGACGATTTGTTGATGAATTGATATTGGCCCTAGAGCACCAAGACTAACAAGCCATACAGGTACTGGGTACAAAGGTGGGTGGTTTGTGCCCCTACATCACCCAAGGCTTCCAAGTCATGTCCAAGAGTATGGACTTATGGACAGTTGCAGTGACTGCATTGTGTGGTGCTCTCAATTAAAACAGCATAACACAAAATTGCAGGCAGTGGCACATGCTGGGTAGTATTCAGGAATATGGAAGGATAGTTGAAAAAATGATCACCAACACTAGTGTCTTCTCACTTGCACTGCGAGATGGCACACTGCCACATGTATGTGGCCAATGGCCTGGTTCAGGTTGCTTCTGACCTAGAAGTGGACCAGGCTCAGCAAACATGTGCTGAAGAATAAGAAATGATTTCACATGACAGTGAACAGGCATTTTGCTTAAGCTGTCAGTGCCAGACATACAAATGAAATGCTACACCACAATTCGTAGTGGAGATGCAGCAGGGACAGGTTCCACCCCCAATAGACCCATTGGTGACAGAGGGGGGAAAAACAGTGAGGGTTCATCAATTCCTCCTCACTTGTATGTACATGATGTACTCTCAAAGTTCATTATCATGCAGTACATGCCACAAATATAACAGTTGTTGAGCTGTTTTCTTTATCCAATCCTGCAAATAAACAGGAAATATTTTTGTAATGAATGGAAACAGTGTACATGTGCCATTACTCATTCATTTGATTTGGCATGCACTTACCTCATAGGTAGTTGATTGTGATATTTGCGCTTTAAGACCTTCCTTCAACAGTCATTGCTGCATCCAGCCAAAAGTTGATAGGTGAGCCTTCCTCATCATCTAAGTTATTGTCGTCTCAGACTATTCGAAGTCTTTTTCAGGTAGCAATGTGTTGCAACACTACGCATCCAGCAATGGTTTTGCATGGTGTCTCAGGCATTTTGCAGGGCATCACCCCTCTTATGTAGGTAAATGAATCTATCCTTCAGGAGTCCATATTCATTCCCAACAACTACCCCTGAATGATCTTGTGCAATATTGAACGTTTTTTTAGGTGTCACAGCCTTGAAAAAAAAGGTGCATGCTCTATAACCAAAAACTCACTAGTGTACTTTGCAGGATAGCTGATATTTGTCATGACAATTTGTGTGAAACTTACCCAACAAGAAGTATACTCCAAATTCTCCTCCGACAAAGCAAGTACAAAGGCCACAGTACGTGAACATGTAGGAGTCATGGGTACTCCCAGTATACCATGCCTAAAGGTCTGTTATGAAGCAGTCTGCAGTGCAATCTGTTTATTGAGTGAGCACTGGTTTTGGCAATTGCAGTGCAGGAATTCAGTGGGAGTAGGTGGACAGATAAGGACATGTGGGCCATCCACGCAACCATGCAACCTATCACATGTAGAAAATGAGCTACTCTGGAGAACTCTACCTTGGTCTTATGCGATTTCTGATGGACAATAAGAAAGGCAATGTAGATATGCCAGTAACATAAAATCTACACATTTAGCAATGGCCTCAATTGCACCAATAGGGGCCTCTACAGCCAGAGGACAGGCAAGATTGCCTACCCTATTCACCAATGCATATCTATGTATATGTTTATTTGTCTATGTTGACTGACCAAAACAATAAATAGGACAGCAAGAAAACTGCAGAAAAACACGGGGCATTGAATAAAATTAGTCCGTATGGTAGCCTGGTACCTATATATGGCCGCTTAGAAGGGTTAAAACATGTCAACATGCAGTAGTGAACAGGGGTTGTATGGTAATCACCCTCCCCTAAGGTAATACCCTATTAATATCATTTAATCGTACTAGTGGCACCCTAAAATAAAGGTAAACTGGGGTGCAGGTATTTGTATTATTTTTATAATCCCTGTTAGATTAGGAACAAGATCCAAAGTACTCCCTGGGAAATGGTTGAGCCCGACTTAGGCATTAGGGACTCGGTGTGACCCGATGACAAAGCATGAAACCAATAGGGTGTATTAGGATCCATATAGAATAAGCACAAATGCTCTTCTTGAGAAAAGGTAAATACGCATTACATAAAAGCAAATAAAGAAGTGGTGGTACGATACTATAGGTGACTTGATTCTACATAGGAGGACTGTATCCTTTGGTTGCCTTGGAAAATTGTCTTTCTCCTCTCATTCACACATACAAGTGTGGGTCAGAAAAATAATTTGTCTGGTTCAGTGAGACTGTAGCAAAACTATGAGAACCGAATGTGTGCTATGCGTGCTTTGCTAAACAAGCTTACAGAAGTAACTGATAAAAATAACAGAAGTATATCTGGTCACTTCCCCAGCAAGAACAATAGTGACAACTTCAAAGGTAGTAGGTACATACAGGATTCTACTGACACACATGAGAAGCAGGAATTGACTTACTACTACAATATAAACTCACTGAAAAGCTCTTTCTAGAACCTACGATTCTCTGGAGCTACCACCCCATTGCCATTCTCCATTGAATAGAGGATATCCTTGAAAAAAAACATAGATACCTAGATACATGAATTCGTTTATTTTCAGCATATGATGGACTACCACCAATAAGGATTCAACCCCAAACATTACAGAGACCACTCTTGTCTTCCTGTCGATGACATTCCCACACAGTCTGCACCTTCTGAAGTAACATCCTTCTCCTTCGCCAGTGAGGTGCCTTCAACATGGATCTCCATGACATCCTCGTGATGAGACTGCAAAAGGTGAGAGGTATCTAAGGATCAATTTCAGAGCTATATAAGTAATTTCCCACAGATGGCCAACAACTGGTCAAGTTTGGTTCCTAGTTCTCCAAGCCCATGCCCACTTCATATTCCCCAAAGTTCTCCCTTCACCATTCATTTAGAGGTCCTATTTGGGCAGGAAAAGTGCAATAACCGATGAGAGGAAATCCATCTTTTCACCATATTCCTTAATTTATTTGTATTTCTCATTTGGCATTTGGCCACTGTAGTAGTTTGAGTATGCAGAGCAGCTATACATTCTGTGGTCTGAAAAAGAAAATGTTTTTGCTGCAAAGTTGCCCTAATTGACAATTTGTGCCAATGTTTCTCACAGTTGCAAAGAGGACAGTTATGGAATCCAAGAATTAAGCAATGTATTTCCTTCTGGCATTGAAAAGGGTAGCATGTGCTTAGACACATTGTGTTTTATGCAGCAGACTCCAACACATGCTTTTAAATGTCCAACACGAAGACCTATTTTTCTTGCTAACCTTAGGAACACATTTTAAAATTCAAATTGACTGTGTATAGGAAATGCAGCATTAGAAAATTGATGTAACTATTCTATTTTTCATTACCTACAATATATATGCCTGTTTTACATTGTTAAATGCAATATGCGGGGAACTTAGCTACAATGATTAGCAAGAGGCCATTCATATACTTAGCTGGCTCCCTCATGGTCACAACTATTCATTACTAAGACTGAGTTTGTTATCTGCTTAGCTTCCAAAAGAAGCCAACACAATGGGCTAAGGAAAAGTAAGAGAAACGTGTTCCAAGTCTCCCAGGAAAAATATCTCCATGAGTTGATCAAACAACACCATGTTCTTTGAAAAGGTGGACCTTCCTCAGACCACTTGGGCAAAACATAGCATGAAAGTGATAAGAGATTGAAAGTGGAGATTTTCTTCAACCTTTAGAGTGAATAAATGGATCAGCTTTGTGAGGGATTTAAGGTGAGAGGGATATCAGCAGACGAGAACCAGGCTACTGTCGTAGTATTTTTCTGTGTTACAAGTCTCTCTGAAATAGCTTTTGGCAGAAAACGTATCTCAGGAACAGACAATGAATCACTTTGCTGAAAGTCTTGAGTGAAGACAATGTGGGAAGTTTACTTTGATATGATTAGGTGTCATCATCACTGGCAGATTGGTTTGCCCCTTACAATTTCCCTGTATGACCCACATCCAGCTGAGTGCTGACTGGGACCAAAACATAAGCAACCTTCCCTCTACTGCTTGAAGACTTTCTTTCTACCTTTCACAGTCGTGTGCCAGGATTGTGTTTACCACTCTGTCTTAAATCGCTGGGACAAAAGGACTGCTTCAAATGCTGGGGAAGCTAGCCTCTTGTTAAACTCCAAGGGCAGGATCTGCAAGTGGAGCCTGTTTGCCCTGTGGAACTTCTTTCTTGGGGCTGAACGCAGAAAGTAGAAGAGACAGAAAAAGTTTTGAGCACATGGATGAAATCCAGTGGATTAGCTGCAGCTTGGACATTTCTTCCTCCTGCCCTTGTGAAATGTCTCATCTGGGGCTGGCTGAGAGCACAGAAGGCTCTTTAGACAGCAGGGCATGATGCTGGTGCAGAGGATTCCCAGGAACCAGTTATAACTGGTGATTTTGCTTTGGACATAAACTGGAGTTGTTGCAAATATTCCTGCAACTTGAACGTATGAACTAGCCGAGCAATACTTTCTAGAAAGTTGTAAGACACCAATCACCTCAAAACTATGTTAGAGACCAGGAGCCAGAACACATAAACTGAGCACTGTAAGTGCTTAAGAGATGATCTCTGCTACAGTTGTAGGCTGATTGAGGTCTTAAACAATTGAAGAACTGGCATGAAGTTATATTATCACCTCGGACAGTGGTAAATGTTTCTTTGTCACTGGAACGTCAAGGTTTTTTGCTGAAGATTAACTATCAATCACAATGCAATATTTAAAACAGAGCAAATAATAGCATAACAAAAGCATAATAGAGCACAACACAACAAAAACATCTAAACAGAACATAATGAAATGTACAACCTAGCAATAACACAAGGCAATAATGTAACACATCACCAAAGAACACAACAAATGCCACCACAATAAAATGCAACATAATAACACAAAGCAAAAGCATACCACCATCAAAAGTAACGCAACCTAAAAGCACAATACAAAAATGCAGCACAAAAAGTCACAACCTAAAATAAGACAGCAACATCCTTTAGCATCTCAATAGTGACACAACAGAAAACTTCACCACACTACATAAAGACAATACACCACAATAATACAAAAGAGCATGATTACAACAACCAACAATGTGCCACCAAGCAATACAACAAAACAGCAAAAGCACAGGCACAACACAATACATTAACTCTACCACATGGCACTAGTTTGCAAAACTACAAAACAATCTAACACAACATATTATCAAATTTGTGTTTAGTTTTATTTTTTGTTGGGATATTATTATGCTGTGTTATGTTGTTGTTGTTTTATTATGCTTTGTTGTAGTGGTGTGTTGTATCTTTAAGTTTGTATATAAGATATCTTTGTGTTATTTTGTTGCATTTTATTGGTTAGTTTTGTTGTATATTTGTGGTTGTGTTATTACTGCAGAATTGTGTTGTTGCATTTGTATTGTGTTGCCTTGTTGTGTCGTATTACTGTTGTTGTTGTATGTTATTGTTCTCTGGTTTTGCATTGTTGTGGTATTGCTGTACCTCAACTTCAGTCTGTCTGCTTAAATGTGCACAGATATTCTTACCACATATTACCTCCCGGTCCCTCCAGTCCTCGTCCCATTCCTTAACAAAGTGGAGATGACCATCTCCACAGCAGAAAAAATGAGCAGGAGAATGCTGGGATACCTAAACCCACCCCCTCCCACTGGGAGTACATAGGCTGTATTATCCCAGCATTCAGCCTGTTCTTTTTTTTTGTCTTCCGACAGAATGGGACGTGGATTTGCTGGTTCTTACCTGCTGGAGTCTTCTTGGATGTCTCGTCGGGCTGCTGGGCTGTCCTCGACGTCCTGTTCCGCGGTCTCCTGGCCTGCCGGGCTTGCCAGGAGCCGCGTTGTTGGGCGGCCGGTCCTTTGTGGCTGAGGCGCCGTTCCTCCCGGTCTGTTCCAGGTTGAAGGTCGCGTCTTCCTGTGGCTGGGCCGGTCAGGAAGACGCGCTGCTGCCTGGGTCATCTCGGGCCGGTCTTGGGGGTGCCCCTGTCATTCCTGGTTGCCGGTTGGGGTTGCATTTCGGCCTTTTCATCCCTGGACGCTGCATGGCCGCCTGGGGGTGCCTGTTGCTCCTGGTTTTGCCCTTTGCATGGCGCTCGTTGGTGTATGGCATCTGGGCTGATGGTTGGGGGTCCGTCACTGTGTGGTGGTGTTTGACTGCCCCCGTGGTGAGTACCACGTAGCGGTTTCTTTTTCATACTATTCCTGCAGTCCTGTGCTGTTTGCTGCATGTTCTCTACCTTTTTTGCAGATCAGTCGGTGCTGCTCTACGGATGGTGGGGCATCACCGGACGCAGTGCTGTCCGTCTGGGGCTACCTGCCTGACGGCATTGCCCTTTGTGCGCCCATGGAGGGGTCGTGTCCAGGGTTGTCCCGGGTGCATGGGTCAGTTCTTCATTTGCTGTCTTGTGCTCCGGGGGTGCTTTCTTCCGGTGCGCAGTCTCCTCCTGGTGGCGTGCTGTTTTCCAGTGTACTCCCTTCGACGGCCTATGGCCCTTCCACCCTGTGGGCTCCTGGTCTTGTCTGCTGTGGGTGTTCGGCAGAGTCGGGCATGGTGGGCTTCTGGATGGGTGCCCGTCTGTGCTTGCTGGGGGCTGTGGGCTTCACGTGTGTGTTTTACTGGCCTGCGGCCTTTCCTCCCTGATGGCTCCTGGTCTTGTCTGCTCGGTCCATGGGTGGGATTGGGCCTGGTTCGTGCCTGTATGGGTACCGGCCTGGGCATTCCGGTTGCTGTGCGCTCCTTGGTTTGCTCCTGGGATGTTTGCCTGGCCCCTGCTCGGGGGTGCTGTGCTTCTTCTTGGCCCCTTCCGTGGGGTCACTGTGGCTGTTGGCCTTTGTGTCCCGTTGGTCGGTGTTGGCTTTCTCTCTCTTTTGTTGAGGGTGTTCCGGTTTCCCTTCCCTGGTGTAGGCTGCTCGGTGCAGGCGGTGGGTTGGCTGTTCCCCTGCCCCGGTGGTGGGTGCCCTGTTGCGGTTGCCTTCCTGTTCTGGGGCCCTGACTTTTGGAGTTTCCTGCCTCCGGTTGCTGGGTTTTGTGTTTCTGCCTGTTGCCTGGGTTGGCGGTTTGTGGGGCTCCTGCCCCTGTCTGTGGCTGGGTCGCTTCTGGTGTCCTGCATCGGGCCCTTGGGGTTTCCGGCCTCCCTGTTTCTTGGGTTCCGTTGTTGCCAGGGGGGAGGGGGGGTGTTGTACCCTTCCTCTGTCCTGGTGGGGGCCTTGGCTGGCTGTTGGCTCCGGGGCTGTGCTGGTGGTGCCCCTGGTGGCCTTCTGGCTGGCGCTGGTGTTTGCCTGTTGCCTAGTGCTGGGTTGTGTTGCACTTGGCTGGCTGGTGGGGTTTGGTTTTCCTGTTGTGGTTTCCTTCTCCCCTCTTGTGTTTCTTTTTGTGGCTTGGTCTGCTTTTTGGGGTCCTTTGCCTCTTGGCTGCCAGTTCCTTTGCAGCCTGGGGTGGCTGGGTGTTTTGGGTCTTCCTTGGCTTCTGCCTGGGCGGCTCCTTGGTTTCTCGGGGGCACGGCTCCTGTGCCCCGCCCTGTCTGCCGGTTTGGTCCTTGTGGTTCCGCCTGCCCTGCGGCCTTTCCGCCCTGCTGGTTCTTGTTCTCCGCTGCTATCGGTGTTTGTGCCTGTCTGGAGCCTGTGGCCATGCCACCCTGAAGGCTCCTGCTTTAGTCTGCTCTCTGGAGTTAAGCAGGGTCGCACCTGGCTGGTACTTGGCTGGGAGACCGCCTGGGAGTACCTGGTGCTCTAGGCTGTTTGTTATGTCCTCCTCGCCGTGCCTGGTCCTGTCCTTGGTTGGTGGGTGTGTTGGTGGGGCGGCCAGTTTTGGGTCTGGTGTCGGCCTCCCCTGGTGTGTGGGCCGCGTTGCGGCTTTCCTGCTCCTCCTTGTCAGCCTTGTGGTTTCCGGTTGGCTTTGCCTCGGCTCTGGGGCTGTGGCTTTCCCCTTGGGGCCTGTCGTTTGGGCTTGGGCCTTTCTGGCTCCGGCGCGGGGCTGGTTTTGGGCCTGTGGTGTCTCTGGTCCTTGCTCTTTTGTTGGCTCTGCGGTTCTTGGGTCGGCCGGTGTTCGGTCTCCCCTTTTTCTTTCCGAACCCGCTCCCCTCGGTGGGTTCTGAGCCTTTGGGTTCTCCGGGCGCCTCTCCTTTGGGTTTCGTGGTGCCTGGAGTTTTCCGGTGTGTTGTTGGGGCCTCGGCTTTGCCTCTGTTGGGTTTTGGCCTTGCTGTCCCTGTGTTTGGCCGCTCATTTGCCTGTGCAGGTGGGTTGCTGTCCTTCTCTGCTGGGTTGTGTCCGGCTTTTGGCTGTGGGGCCCGTGGTTGCTTCGGGGGTCACCTCTGGGTCCCTGCCTGGGTCCTTTCCTGGCCACTCTTTCTCTGGTGCCTTGGTGCTTTGTTTCGGTGGGGTTCTTTCGGCCTCTTGTTGGTCGTCGGTCCTGTGCCTGATGGTCCTGGGCTGGCCTTCTGTCCTTTTCCTGTGCCCCTCCTTTGCGCCTGGTTGTTGCGCTGGGGCCGTTGTGGGGGTTGACATGTGTGGGCTGCCAGGCTCCCTCCCTGTCTTCCTGCTGCTTCTCCTCCCTGTGTGGCCTGGCTGTGGCTGGCTCCTGTGCCTTTCCCTGTGTCCCTTCTTGGTTGGGGGTTTTAGAGTTGAGTCGGTTAGCCCTTTGCGTCTCCTTCCGGCCCCTGGGGGCGCCGTGTTGGGGGCCTCCTGTCTGGCTGGCCTGTCTGCTCAGCCTGCTGGCTTCTTGGGTGTTTTGTGGGAGCGCCTCCGGGGTTGGGTTGTGGGCCTCCCTGTCTTTCTCTCTTGTTTTTGCCCTTCTGCGGCAGCTCTTGGGTTTCGCCTTGGGTGGTTCCTTGGTGTCCTGCTTTTTCGCCCTGGCCGGTGGGTCAGCTCTTGGTTCGGTGGGAGTTTCCTCCTTCCAGGTTCTGGGGTTTGGTCTTCCCCGGTTCCGTGTTCGGCCCTCTGTTGTTGTTTCTCTTGGCTTCTGGCCTCTCCCTGGCCTTCGTTGGGCGGGGTGCTGGGTTCGTGTCCTGGTGTCTCCTGCTTTCGGGGTGTGTGCCTCGGGCCTGGCCTGTTGGCCTGTCCCTGTGCCCCGGGTTCTTCTCCGGGTGTGGCAGCCTTTCTGCGGCACTCCGGTGTCTCCGCTGGGGTTGGCTGCTGGCAGTTCCTGCCCCGTGGCCTGGGCCGCCTCTGGGGTTTCTGTGCCTCTGGGCTCTCTGTTGCCGGTGTTGTCGGCTTTGCGGGGGGGCTTGCTCGTGGTCGCTGCCCCCTCTCTTCCTGGTTGCTCGGTTTGTGCCTGTCCTTGGTTGGTCCTCTGGGTCGGTGCCTGCGTTGCTTTCGTGTTCCATCCTCTTCAGTCTTTGCGGCTCTGCTGGTGGCTTACCCTGGTATGTTGAGGTTGGTCCTGTGGTTGGTCATGTCGTTTCTTGGTCTCTTGCCTTTGATGGGGCTTCTTCGGGCTCTTCTTCCTTCCCCTCGGCTTTTTGGTGCGGTTGCTGTGGGTTTGTTCGGTGGGGGTCGCTTTCTTCCCTCGTCTGAGGGGTTCGCTCTCTGTCTTTGCTCCTGCTGTGTTCGTGTCGGCAGGTGGTGTTTCTGTGCCTTTGGCCGTGCTGCCCTGTGCGGGCCTGCTCTCGTCTGCTCTCGGGCGTTCGGCCGGGTTTGGCCTGGTTTGTCCTTGGTTGGGCGGCTGCCTGGTGGTGCCTGGTGCTGTGGGCTTCACCCTTGGCTGTTTTCTCCCTGGTTGGTTGCCCTTCCTGGCTTGGTTGCGTCGTGTGGGCACTTCCGCTTCTTCTGGGCCCCCTTCTGCTGGCTGTTCTGGGGGGGTGCGTTTGTTTCGGCCCCTCTGGGGGTTCCCTTGGGGCTTGGCTCTGGGTGTTGGGCTTCCTTCTGGCTTGGCCTGGGTTCTTGTGTCCCTCTTGTTGCGGCCCTGGCTCCTTGCGCTGGGTCTTCTTCTGTGGTGGCCTCGTCGCTGTTCTTGCGATCTGTTCCTGGTCCTTTCTTGTTGGGTTATCCTCCTCTGTGGCTGGTGGGGTGGTTCCTGGTGTCGGTTGTCTGCCCCTTGGGTAGCGGCTCCTTGGCTTGGCTCCTTATGTTGGAGTTTTCCTGGTCGTCCCCTGCTCGTTTTGGGGTTTCGGCTCTGTTGGCTTGGTTGGGGAATGGCTGGTTGTGTGCTCCTGCCAGGGTTTTTCTTTTTCTTGTTGGCTCCCTTTTGCTTCTGTTGGGTGCCGCTTTCTGTGTGGTGTCCCTGGTGTTGGTGGGTGTCCGGAAGGCCGGGTTGTTTGCTTTGGTACTCTACACTTTGTTAAGGAATGGGACGAGGACTGGAGGGACCGGGAGGTAATGCCCTATTACTTACCGGTAATCTTCATTACTCCTGGTCCCGTAGTCCTGGTCCCATTCCTTACACCCCTCCCTCCCTCCCGGACTGGCCGGCCTTCCGGTTGGTGGCTTGGTATTTCAGGCTGAATGCTGGGATAATACAGCTTATGTACTCCCAGTGGGAGGGGGTGGGTTTAGGTATCCCAGCATTCTCCTGCTCTTTTTTTCTGTGGTGGAGATGGTCATCTCCACTTTGTTAAGGAATGGGACGAGGACTACGGGACCAGGAGTAATGAAGATTACCGGTAAGTAATAGGGCATGACCACATCCACAAAACTTTTTTCACAATACAGTGCGAACAGGGGCATAGCTACCATTGCTGCAGCAGGTGCAGTGGCACCAGGAACCATGTAACCCTGACAAGGCAGTAGCTTCCTAACCCCAACAGCAGTCAAAGGGGCCATTTTCCGTGGTTGCATAGGGCCCATGGCATCCTTTCTGCATTCCTGGGTGTAAATGGTGTTTGCAGCAATCACAGTCTTAACTTACCACCAAGGGCATGTAATAGCATCAGCCGAAAATGTTTTGTGATCCTGCTCCATGCCTTATCTTAGCTCTTGCCGTGCTCACTTTTGGTGATCCTGCCTGCCGAACGGCAGCCATCTCTTTATGTTTACAGGGTGTGCTGCCTGCTGCTCATGCACTAACTGGTACAGAGCGATGGTGCAGATGTGCACATATAGACAGTGCAGTTTCGTGAAAAATATCACCAAACTCTTTTCTGAGTTTCTGTGCAGGTCGAGACCATGCTCATGCTAGGCCCCAGAACAGTCTTAAAGTATTGCTGTTTGCTTTAGATTTGTTTGGAAGAACTTTGCCTTTTGCACTGCAAAAGAAGGAAGCCTTCCCTCATCTTCACAGCAAACAGCACAAGGATGAAACAGACTCGATGAACATCCATCCATCCCCAGTATTTCTAAATTCATTCATGGCAGGGCATAGGAGTAACGTTCTCAAAGCACATCAGCACTCTGAACTTAACGGGTTATCCCAGGTCATCGCCTCGGATACATTATACCTATTTTCAAAGAGCCAGGCCACCAGGTCTGCTGTGAATCCGTTTAGGCTCCTTGCTTGCTCATGTCTTCAAAGGCGCATGAGTTCCAGTTCACAGCTCCAGACAAAGAGTGTTCTCCCCCATGCAGCGTTATTCACAGTTTAGGTATTCACTGTAAACGCTTTTCTGCTGAGAACGGGTTCCCTGCAGAAATGAGGGAACCGAATTTGCTTCTAAGGTGGCCAACCCTGCAAAAGGGAGTGAGAAGTATTAAAAGGATCCCATTGCGACTGTGTGCTGAGCTTTTGTCGTGCTCTTTTTTGGAGCCATATCAACCTCTGACTTGCAATGTCACGGTACACTTTAGAAATATTCTAATACCATAAATGGAAACCGCTCAGCAAATGAGAAAAAAAGCCACATGCTTAAAAGCACAAGAACGTAAAACTCAATTGTGAAAAATACAAATATTTAAGGGTACGTTCTGAGAAAAGTGAATCAAACGTAGTGCTGAACTAAAACAATATCTGGACTTCTCACCCCTGTGAATATTTAATGAGACTATATCATGCATTACAGCTGTTCAATTTAGCTGCCACCAAATATACAATTTTCCTCCCTGTAAAGAACTCCTAGTCGACATTCATCACTCGCTCTTAGTGCAGAGACCGTCCGGCCAGTGATTGAACTGACATATCAAGCAATTCGTGGGTGATATTAAAAAACATATGCTCATTAAATCCAAGATTGTGCCTGTACCCAAGGCAATATTGCAAGATCATAGGGGCCAAAGTGAAAATGTCCTTTGTTGTGTCTTGTGGTAAAAACCACAAATTTGAACCACAAACGATGAATAAATCCAGCACCATGATAAACAGCACAACAGAGAAATTGTAAAATGAATGCATAAAAAAGAGCGCCTCATCGGGAGCTGGCCCATGCTAGTAGGTATGTTAATGTGAAACTGCTCCCATTTTCTGTACTGCCTCTTGCTTTGCTTGGTGTGAAGGCCAGTTTAGGCTATTTGAGGTTCTGTGGCCTGCAGAAGCTCCAGAACTTGCAGGGTATGGGCTTTAACGAGGCACCCAAAGAGAATTGAGGGGGTGGCCAGAGCTGTCAAATATGACACTTATTTATGACTTTGGGGCAGATTTACGTTGAACTAACGCAGCGGGGTACAGCAAGTCATTTTGCTGCACTGCGCTGCGTTAGTTTTGAAGCACAGGGATGCAACATATTTACAAGAATATGTTGCATCCTTGTGCTTCCCCCTGCGCTGGCGCACAAACTGCAGCCATGCGCCAGCGCAGGCACTCTTGCACCATGGTGCAAGGATGCCTGCGTCGTGGGGAGATTGTTTTTGTGCAGGAAGGGGAACCTTCCTGCACAAAAACAATCACTACAACCATTTTCCTCTTTCAATGCGTGCTGCAGAATGCAGCACGCATTGAAAGAGGGAAAACGAGGAGAAATGAAAACATTTCTCCTCGGTGCGCCTCGCTACGCCACCTCTAGGGTGGCGTAGCTTTCAGACGCATCTCCAGAGTTACGATTTCTCGTAATTCTGGAGATGTGTCTTGTTCCATGAGTGTTGCGTGGGAACACCCACAGCAACACCCATGGAACGCCCCTTCACCGCAAAGTGCTGCGTGTGAAGGGGCCGTATTTACAAGGAGAGGAAAAGTCACGCAGGTTGGCTTTTCCTCGCCTTGTAAATATGGAGCAGCCCCCTGCGCCACCAGTACGTCAC